>JAAMPD010000012.1:0-156261 GCA_025266255.1 Trissolcus basalis
GATTTGAATTAAATATGCTTATTTTTACAATTATTACGTGTATGTTTTGATTGTCTGTTAAAATCCAAAGAATAAAAAATTATAAAATATAACATTGTTGATGTACTTTTTCTACCTTTAGTTTCATAAGTTCTTTGGTATGCATTTACACTGAAAAAAGAGTCGAGCACTGAATAGAAATAAAAATATGTCTGTCAAAATATAAATCGACCAATCTTAAATTGTATTTATACAGTTTATATATCTGTGAATATCTAAAAAGCTAATTAAAATATATCTCTTCCTTAGACATAAAATTTACTTGAATCAGAAATTTTTTCATCTCCTATGGAAATACTGAGTTAGACGTAATCATATGTCTGTTTACAAGCACACTTGTATATTCTGTTAAAATTTCAGCTGTACAATGTACCTACCACAGACATACTACTATTAGGCCTGTACGGCCTAAACTTTTTTTTCAGTAAACTATATTTTATACAATTGTTTTGTTTCAATAAATATAACATAAAATCATAATGTTAATTAACAAAGTAAGAGTAATTAGAATATTTAAAAAAAAAAGCTATAAAACTATATCCGATTAATAGAATTTTCGAGTATACTAAAAAATCAATGAGAAAACAATTTCGAATTCACTAAATGATACAGACATATGGTAACGTTGTAAACACATGAACGGGTGATATGATAAACATTTACAACTGATAACATCAATTCCTCCAGAAATTTTGCAACTCTCGTTGATATTGCGTTACCATCGTACGATAATGTACCGAGGTATGAAAACATACTGACATCCTTCTACGGAAGCAATGCATAATTCAATATCAACAATTGCAGATGACACTGAATCCTTAACATTCATCGAGCATGCGTACATTATGGTACATTTCCTAAGAAAAAAAAAAGTAACAAAGGACGCTCGATGATGTTTTGCACGCCTTATTATTCAATTTTTACGTCAGTGAATTCATATCGGTTTAACGCGAATTTTTATCATACGGTATAGTGTCACTGAAACTTTTGAGCTGCCGGAAAATCTAAGATAACTACAAAGAATGATACAAGACTGGAGGAAAAATTTCATCTATCCGATAAGTCTGTCAGGTTTGTCAATAAAATGTGCTTCATTTATTTTCTTTAATTACATTTTCACAAGAGCTCTAAATTCAATTTCAAACTCAATTTTAAAATATATAAAATATGTCGATAAGAATATCAATATCATCTGAGACTATTTTCAATAATTCCGTGTGGTTCATGTTCAACATGTGACACGTGCTTCATGACCACAAAACTTCGTATGCAATTACTGTGGTTATCTTGAAAGAAATAATATGCTATAATTGTTTCTGTACAAAGTATGATGATAATGAATGATAATGAATCATTTACTTTGAAATTTGTATTTTTTATTAAATGACATCCTTTGTGTGATTCATCAGCGTTATTCAATTTTTCGCAAATAGCAAAAATTTAGTTCTTGACCTAGACTTTCGTAAAACCAATCTCATTTTATGTGACAAGACAAGATAAAGTATAGCATTAACCATCCGAAGATCAAGGCAGTACGGCGTAGATCTAATCTTTTTTTAGATAATACTTTCGCTTGCAAAAATATTCGAATTACTGGTCGTCACATTATTTTCAATGGTCGCTCTATAGTGACAAGCAAATAAAATAATTTTCAAGACATTCTTTCAAACGATTCCGCGCTCGTAAAAAGTAGATAAAATTTATCAGAAAGTTTACAACAAGATATTATACAATATTTTGTCTAAATGAAAACAAATATATGTAACATACTTTTTCTAAGAATTACAATTGGTGCGCCCCGATGAAGATGATAAAAATATTATTAAACCACACAATGTTTGTCTCGCGATTTTGTAAGCACGATTAATGTTTTATTTAATCAAACAGAACCTAAGTGTGGGAAAACGAGCAAGACTTTATTTGAGATAACTAAACGTTCATGTTTATCTGACTTCAGTGAGCAAACACTTTGGTGCATCATAATGCTGCGGCTCATTGCCCCTTTGTAATTATTCAATTTCTTACTCACTTTTTTTCATTCTCAAACTTATTATGGTCTTATTATATTGCATGTGTAATATAAAATCCTGTGTTGACATAATGTTTTGACAATATTTTAATGTAAATTATACTAACAAAAAGCGTATACCGGTATACTAACTAACTTGTTTTAAATGTAAAACGTTACTTGGAAAAACCGCATATTACAATAATGCAAGAGTAAAAACTTAATAACATACCTCTTTGTTTACCTCTCAAATTATGAAATTGTGATGATAAAAAGCGAAAATAGGGTAAAAACTCAAAAATAAACGTAAAACAGTGTCTTTCTGTTTGACTGACAAGCTATTGCAGAAGATAGGATTTTAAAAATTCAATTTTTCAATGTACGAGGAAAAAATTTTAGGACCATTCGAATGTGTTCCATTGGATAGGTCGTATGCACTTTTGAGGTTATTGGACGGTGTGTTTACGTCGGTCGGTCGAACTGAACAAGGGCGCCAAAAATCCTAATACACAGTTTCAATATAAACTCTACCAGATGATGACAGATTGTTTACTAGCGGCGTAGTGGGTTTAAATTTAATCTACGTTACCGAACGAGTGAGGTGAGAATTCTAGTAGTTGACCTTTCAAAATATGTGATAAAATAGATTTTTCATCGAGAAGAAAAAACATCTTTCATAAACTGAAACAGGTGCAAAACCTGTACAGTGCAAAGAATTCTTATATCAGCAAACTCGATTCCATTCAATTCATGTTGGCTATTATTAGGTAAACTCTCCTGTTAATTAAATTTAGGCTAATCTAGTTAAGTTGATCTTAGTTCGACCGCTCTAAATTCTCTCTCAATACTGTTAAATCAGCGTAACGTGTTTTTTTATAAATACACAAATTGTGTTTAATCTGTGCAAAAAGAAAACCAAAACTAATACTCGCACTGTCTCAATCAATCGTTGCGGAACATTATTGAATTTTTCGTTTGGTACTTATTTTGATGCAAAACAATATTATTTATGATGCTTGATATTATATGCAATCATAGCTACGGTTATCGAACGAAACAATAAATCAAACGCCATGCGCAGATGCGTTTTAATTTCCGACGATAATTTTGCATTGCTGATGTGCATTACGACTCCCTTGTATTAAACTCGATCGAAATATTTTATACCGAACTATTAAATTATTTCTCTATTATAAGAAAATATTTTATTCAAGTGTTGGTGGCGGATATAGTGAGTGGCCCGAAATATCGGTTATGGAACAAAAAACGAAAGCTAATGTTATCATCAAGCTATGAGAGAAATATAACAGAAGTGCTTTTTTACCACCGCGATATGTGAAAATTCAACAGATGTTACATTCAATAAAAAATATTGATCCTACGTGAAATCCGAAATCAAATTTACCTATCGCGAATATACGATTTTGATGATATGTTTTGTGCAATTGATATAAATCTTGGTTAATTATTTTTCACTAATTAATGTGTCCATTCTAAAAAGGCATTATTCAAAGTCAAAGTACTTGTAATTAAATTTTCGTAATCATAGATTGTACTATCAAAGGAAATGTTAATTTTGTAAAATACGAACGCGTTCTGGTAAACAATTGACAATATCTTTCCGATGAGCGATTAATTAATCACTAATTCGTTTCCCAACGAATCATAAACGTATACTGCCAGTCTATTGGAGGAATAAGCCGATTTAAATTTATCACATAAATGATCGAACTATTTTAGCCTTTCCATGAAGTGTTATTTTGTGTACATCGACGATAATTATAAAAATATCCAAACCATATTTATTAAAAGCGCTGATAATAAAACTGTGATACTTTTCTCTCCTCTTCCTCTGACAGCGTTACCTTTATCCCTGATAAAAAAACATAAAATTTACATGCATAACGTTTTTTGCATAAACAATGAAATATTTTTTGAATATCGAATATCCACGAACATCGAAGAAATAGTAAACAGGCATCTCGCATGGAATAAGAAAACTTTTCTTCTGGCAAACAAGCTGTTGACCTCAACTTTTTCATTTTGCAGTTACAAAAATCAACATCGGCCAGAAAATCGAATGTAACAATTCAATAAATAATCCATTCTTCTTAACTCATATTGCTTTTTCCGTATGTTCGACCGTTGCTTGCACAATATGTTTTGTTTCAGAAACACCAAATATGAATTGAAAAATTTCGCTTCAAACAAATCGGTTGATCAATTTTTTACAACGTTGTTACCCCCCTTCCCCTTTCAGTAATACCATATCGTTTATTAATTATTCACCGTTATTGAGCATTGTGATAATAATACATATAAAGAAAAGAAAAACTAAAACTATAACAATTTTGTTTTGCCATGCACTGTTTGGCACAACTAACCGCAGCGAAAATATTACAGGGAAGACCGCTGTCAACGTAACGTAAAAGTCTTTGGTATTGTGTTTAGCGATCAGCTGATGATCGCGTTGGATGGGTACTCAAACTCCGCAGCGGGGCGGGAGGGGGTAGCTAGAGCGACACCGGGTGGGGCGCCGGGGCGAGGGGCACCGGGTAGCTGCGGGGGAGGCGGAGAAAATTCGATGCTAGTGGCTCGCGAGTCGTGGTCGAGTGTTCACTGTGATCCTGGTATTGCGATTTGTCGGCGCCGGTGACTTTGAATCCAGGACTGCTCCGCGGAATTTAAATTATATCAAGCTCTTTTAAAGTCAAAAGGCGAGTGACAGTTGGTGGTGGTGCTTAGCGTGAGTTGGTGTGTGCGCATGTTATGCACATGTCCCAGTGATAACGTCTTCTCGGCAGCAGGAGAGAACACCGGAAGTGGAAAGATGAGCGCTAGAGAAGTTACCCTTGTTGGTGGTTCCCCTTGGGGCTTTCGAATGCACGGCGGCCACGATCTTAACCAACCCCTCCGCATCTCTAGGGTGAGTGACTTTCAAACGTATTTTTACTTGCACTTTTATTTAGTCCGGTCATCGACGTCTGGTATATTTTCAAACGCTTCGACAATAAAATTGTTTGTTCAAATATTTTATTTTAATATTTTTATTCCCAACTAGTTGCCTGGCAAAATTTAAAATAACGAAAAAATTATTTTTAACATTTACATAATTTGATGGATTATCTTACGCTCGGAAGTTAATTTTGGCACCTTGAATATAAAGTAGCTTACCTTCAAATTAAATATCACCTAAGTTGAGGCAAAAAAATTTCCATCTTTCTGCTCTTGATTAATAATTGTGCGAATTTAGTGTGAGTGTGTACTTAGTTGATAAAACATTCATTCTGGAACAAATGTAATAACGTCGAGTAAACTAAATACGAACTATAACATCATCGTGTTAGGTCCGGGAATAAAAATCTTTAAACTTTCAAGTGAATTGTCATTTAATCTTGCCAATAATGTATATTTTCATTAGGCATGCACTTTTTTTTCTTTTATTCTTCTTGCCTGTTATAATTTCATCTTAAAAAAAGTCCACTGTTGCATAAGTAACACTTGATAATGTTACATTGCTGTTTTGCATGTGCAATAAAAAGTCAACTTCAATTATCCAAATTGTCTCGTGTAAAAATTCTTTTTTTCACTAACGCAATTACAATAATTAAAATTCCTTATCGAAACGCACGTCAGAGTTTTCTATATCAAAATTTGATAATAAAGAATGTTCTCGCATAATCGTGTTATGCATGCACAATAACAATAAATTATTTCGCGATTTGCATATTTGTATTTCTTTACTGCCTAGCATAAGCATTCGGAATATTTGGCAAGTTAATTATTTTGTTTCTGAGTCAAAAAAGAAATTTTTTTCCTTTCGAGGTACAGAAGATTAAAGTTTTGTTACTCGAGAATTCAATAAGTGCGCGAAAAATTGTAATAAAAAAAGGTCGATTCATGATGCGTATGATTTATTTATGAAGCGTCCATAAGTTTGTGGAAATTTGAAAATCACTTTCAAATTTTGACTTGTTTCATGAATGTGTCAAATTGTTTGAACATCTTTGTTTATCAACTTTATCAATCTTTTATTGTGCGAAGAAAGTCAGCGTTTTGATCAATTTCCATAGTTTGAATTATGGAATGATGGAAATTCTCTAAGTTTGAGAATATAAAGCTTGGACGAAACTGACGAAACTGAGTCAGGTAACAGGTGCGGTTCAGCTATAAGATTTCATTATAATTACGCTTAACTGTGATTCAATTATGTATGCCATAACGACCTAAATTATCATTGTCGTGATGTATTACAACTATCGGCTTCCTGTCATTTTTTATATTTCACTCTCTGCGATCCGTAATTATTTTCGTCGTACCGCTGAATTCACAAAATGTATATACATTAAAAACATATATTTTGCAACAATCAATCGGAAGCACGAATTTACGTATGTACATATCGTGTGTCAGTATCTTTTATACAATTCGTACATTGTAGGAATTTATGGTGAATTGACATCAATGTTTTGGAGCTTTTACTGCTACATGGTTAGCACTCTAAACAGAATAATGATTCATGGAAACAAGAAGTGTTTTGCACAGTTAATGTTACAATGCATAATTTAGAACATAGGATACAACGTTAGTAATAATATATATGTATCACAAATTTAATTCAAACTACAGCACTGATTTGCGGATTTTGGTGTCATAAGCTGTTTAATCCGTGATTATGACTACATTCGAAACACCCATAGTTTTAATTGATAAGAATGTATTATTCAGGACATTACAATGATGTATACGCGCTCTTCTAATTATGTTTGTAATTGTTTGTCCCCATTCAGTATATTTATTGATCCCAACGCAGTTCGTTACGACAGCGAATTTAACACTTCTTTACGACGATTTTGTTTTACAACAAAATTAGAGATTGAATCAATTAAAAAATTCAAGCTAATATTTTCAAAATAATTCTATCATCTTTTTTTATTCTATGCTCTGTATTGATGGCTCGTACGAAGTCTGTGCCAATTTAAAATTTCCCACTTAAAATAACATTGAACATTTTGAATTAGCACTCTTCGTACGAGCCATCGATATATTATAATTGATAATTTTATTTTTAATTGGAGATCATAATTTCGTACTTATTTTTTGATACATTTTTTTTTGTTATATAGAAATAATTAATATACACTGGAACAAATTTATGAAATATTACACACCAATATAATTTCAACTTCATAACAGTTAATTCAGTTTAATGCAATTTCTAAGTGCATCTCAATCAAATCGGTTTATGTATTTGATTATCGAATGACACTCGAGTGCGTAGTATAAAATCTCTTAAAGCCCCTGGCAAGTTGCAAAATCCAGCTTCAAAATATGCAAAATTCCAGGCTGCCTCGGTGTATTCGTTTATCAAAGTTATATAACTGTATTGTTAATGCTCAGTGTGCAATTCGAAATTTTCGATCCGATTAGCATGCAATTAAGATGATTAAAGTTTAATCATTCACAAAGATACTGATTTTGAGTCGAATCGAAAATCGATTTTCGACATTGATATGGTGCCGGGGTACTCATTGATGACGCTTAAAGCTTCACCACTGTCACTGATGCTAGAGGAGTCTAGACAGTCGGTAGTTACGTCAATACCGATGAATTTGCATTCAAATGGCCGACTTGTGATACGTGCCATAATAAGCGGCGTTTCTCAAAACTCAGTCAGACATATCAAAGCTCGGGGAAAGCCGATGTAATTAGGTTGGGAGTTCGAGGTTCACTTTTTTTTCGCGTATTACTTCGAACAGTTTCTTCCTCCTCGCGTTGTCAACAAAAAGAGCCAATTCGATCGATTGTTACCCAAGACTTTTGACGACACGCTTTTTTCAACAGTATTCAAGAAAATTCATTCCCCTTTGCAGGATTACGAACAGATCTGACTGTGATCTTTTCGAAATAAATAACATGGCAAATTGAAGACGACGTTTGCGGAACGGCAAAAACGGGCAGTCGGTGTAAACGAAGAATCGGGAGAAAATTGTTGATGAAGTATAGCGCACGAATCCAAAGTTGCCGAGCTTTCGCCGACAGTGTTGGTGTAAATCTAATAAGTTACCGTAATGCTGATTGGTGATCGAACTTTGCTAAGCTCTATGTTCCGAAAACCGCCGAGTTAGAGCGCTATCTCGAGTGGAATAATGCCTCACATGCATCATAAGTAAAAGTACCAAAGCGGTGCCGGTCACTTCAGCGATCAATCAAAAATAATTTCATCATCAAAAAAAAAAAAAAAAAAAAAAAAAAAAGAAAAGGAAGCTTCAATCCCTGATAAACCAACGGAGAGGAAACTTTTTATATCTAAGTGTATTTCTAGAATGTATTCACTCAAGTGCATTATATTCCCCGGAGTAATCTTTATTTGCCTTATACATGCGAAATTTCCAATATAAAGTTTTCAACGGCGCTGCAGGACTTCTTTTCAATCGATAAACTTAATACGTTCAAGATCGAAACATTTTCATACGCGAGCTAACATAAAACGTGACAAATCGGTGCATATTATTTTATCTCCCGGACTTATAAGTTGGTCGTGCAAAATCCTCGGGAAGAAGTTACCAAACAAGAAGAGCTGTAATAATAGGTGTAAAGTGCACGTCGGCAGTTCGCTGACAACTATATCCGACTTTATTCGGGATTTTGTAAATTTTTTTTTTTTTTGTTTCAGCGATCACACACTCATTATGCAAATCGACCGCTTCGAAGAGATGCTCCCGCGGTATCGTATGTGATCGTGCGAACGAATATTAAATTTTCTCTTAATCTCAATTTCAAGGCTGTCGCGGGATAATCGGATAAAATAGTTACGGAGGAGCGGTGCTCAACGGCAAATTTCATTTAGTTTTGTTTGATTAAACCAGCGCACACACAGTGTTGTGGCAGAAAATCTTTCCCTTATTATACATAAAAGTTGAAGATTTCAGAACCGAAAGTTTTTTTTAAACTTCCGTCTGTTTAATAAAAGGAGCTTTACCGTGGAAAGGGGCTTGTACATAGTTTGATCGGAGGCGGGATGAATTTCCAATTTGTAAATCTTGTTGATACGATGGAATCTTCGGGTGTTGACTTTGTTGTTCAAGTTCTTAACAAAACTCATCTCGAAATAATTCGAGATCTTGAGCGGATTGAGCGTACTGTTTCATGATGGTTTATACGTCAACTGAGATTTATGTCACTAAACTGCCTGGGATTTCCTAACGTCTTGTTCGTATAACCAGTGTTGGTTTCACACGCTCGCAAAATGGAAACATATTTTTCAGTTGGGGAACAAACATCTGCAAAATTGAAAGACGTTTAAATGTAAATAATAAAACACAAAACTTGAAAAGAAGCATGAAAATTGATATCATATCTCGAAGGTACTCGTACCATTATCGACAAGTTTTAAATTCATTCGAAAAGAATTCTTATTTGTTCCAAACATTTATTCTGTGATTTTTCATCGCGGTTGAGCATCATGAATTTTTTTCTTTAATTTTGTCAGTTGAATGAATAAACGAAAATGTTGATATGGTTTGTTGATAATTGGCACAAGTACCTTAGTAATGTTATTTGTATCTTGCGATTGTGAGGTTCAGTGAACTTCTTTTCATATCGATAACTGTATGTATCTGTCTACACATTATGAGATTAGGATATCAAATTAACGTTTGAATTAGCAGAGAGCACCTGACGATAAACCAAACAATTCATCAATCTGTTTGTAATCATCAAGCAAAGCTCCCCGTCATTATTGTAACACTTCATTGATCCGCTAGCGGCACGATTTCAGTCGGCCAAGTTAAAGATTATAATAAAAAAAACAAAACGTCCATTGTCAAAACGTTACAGCCGGTGATAATTTATCAGCATCACGTGCAACTGACGCTGACAACTCATCAAGTGCTAATTGCGTTTGCGATTGAAAATCCAAGGCAAAAATGGTACTTGGGATCTTCATTTGTATTCGCGCGCCACTCGAAATTGAAGTCGCTAATGAGACGGATTATTAATAGCGCGATAAGTTATTGGGGATCGTGGAAATACGCACGACAGAAACTCCGCGAATTCGAACCACGTAGTGAAACCAAAACTAATTTGCAAAACGCACTTGCGAAGACGACGGCAAACACTATTTCGTGATACCAAACTAATTTGCACTTACCATTACGGCGTGGAACATTTTATTCCGACAACTTTCAGGACGATCTTTTGTACTTTTACCACCTGTTCTTGTTCGCTGGCTTTTTTGTATTCAAGGAGCTTGTTCTTAGCCGAGAAGTATTGCTTTTAAGCACAAATTCCGAATGCAAGCAGAATTGAACCCTTGTCTGTTACTTTACGCAATAACGGGTAGCATTGTCGTGGCAAATTTTGGTTAACTATATTGCCTCGGCGAAAACACATTTGTTACACTGCAAAAAAAAACCATTATGTAATCTTGAATTGCTTTCATCCAGTAATTAATTCGACCTTGCTGGAGAATTTTTTCTCGTACGCCATTCCTTGGCATGAAACCACCGCCAATTTTGTATGCCTGCATACCTTTGACGCTTATCGTGAACATTAACGAGAAGAGGGAGAGTAATTTTCTGCCCCGATATCTTAACTGTGTGCTAATAGTTACAAATTCTTGAACGAACCTTTTCTAGTGAATCACCTAGGATTGAGAATTTCTTGAATAGCATGCCACTGACCAGGGTTTCTTTGTTTCGACAATCAGTTAACTTCATGAAGTGTAAGAGAATGTGATGGCGCTGATGTCGCTTCAAACAAAACATATGAAAAATTCCAGGTATTCACAATGCAATTCTGAAAAGGTGTAACCATTAAAAAAATTGGAGAGGGATTGTTTAGCTTTATTATATTATATTGACAGTACAATTATTTTTTTATAATAAAACATTCCTCACGGATGAATTTATGAAAAAAATATAAATTAAATATCGTAATTATTGCTAGGATATATTTTCTACACGAAAAATATATTTTCTTATATTTTAAAAATATATTTTCGTCCGTGCAGGATTTTATAATATATTATTTAGAAAATATTAATAATATATTGATGTTAATTTCATTCTATTCTGTGTTATGATAGAATGAAATTGACTCGAAAATTTGAAGCGACACTAGCGCCACTAGCGCCACCATAACACCTGCACTGTATGAAGTTATAGCTGATTGTCAGAGTGAGGAATCCTTGCTACTGCCCAAGATCATAAACATTTATATAGCCGTGCATGCTTCTTGAACATTATGTATCAAGGTTATAAGTATATTTCCAGTTTTGAATGAAGTTAACACTTGATTAATTTGTACGGCAAAATTGTCTGCCATTGCACTGATAAAATCGCAAGTAATCTCTATCCCAAGAAAGATGTTTCAATTATAGTATGACTTTATCGCTAATTTTTCTATAAAAAGGAAGACAACAACGCGGTATAGACAAATAGCCACTTAAATCTTCCTTAATGTAGTAATTAATGGATTTTTTAAAACGATTATTCAGTGATTCATTTTTATCGAAAAAAATGTTTGAATTACCGAGTCGACTTTTACTGGAGAATTACCGGATTCTCATTTAAGTGATAAGAATGTTCGATACTTCGTAAAATTTGCAAGTTTAGAAATCCCGCTGATAAATTTTAAGTGAAATGTCAGCTAGAAATAGCCGTCAATTGTGTTAACGAGAAAGTTCCGAAGATAATTGTTCTTGGACGCATTTTCGCTATAAAAGTCTTTGCGAGCGATAAATCATTTGGCCCGATTTATTTGTGTTTATAAATACAACTTCGGTGAGGAAAACAATATAGCAAACGTGAAAAACCAAAGAGTCTCTGGAATGAAGAAAAAAAAACTGATATTTATTCAAATAAATGAAATAATATAAAGCCGGCCTCGGCGGAGAAAGGAACAGTATTTATTTTGACTGTTTATCGATCGACAAATAGGATTATTCCGCGAGTATTAAAATTATTTTGAATTGCAAATATTCGCCGGGGATGAAAATCACTCGGGGCTTTATGACAATCGCTCGAAAAAAAAACGAAACCGTTTTGTGAAAATTCAATTACTAGACTGACTTTCTCATTTTTCTATCCCAAGGAAAGCGATTTCATTTGGAGATACTCAGTCCGAGCGCCGGTCTTCCACGTCGCGTTCTTTTTGTCCGCCGCATATTCATCAGGAGAACATAATACACAATTAGTATTCGTATTCGAAAGACAATAAATTAAAGTCCTAGAGAAATATTCACAAAAGCAAACTCCGACTGCAACTATTTAACTCAATTCTCGTTTTCGACGGTTCGATAACAATAACATTATACCTCACGTACTGCTGCTAATTTATGAACTGTAATCTCTTTAAATCTAATTACTGATTTAGTAACATTAATTGCGTTTACTTGAGAGTGCAATGTCGTTCAATCAACGATGCGAGAGGAGGACAAATCCTGAAAATGTGTAAGGAATAAAAAATGACAATGGCCCCGGTGGAACACTCTGTAGTTTACAATATAATTTCATTCTCTCTCTCAATCTTTGTACAATATTGTTGGGCAAAATTTTCCACGTTTTGTTTGGTTGGATGTCATTTTGCAGTACGGCTCAGAAGCCGGCAAATATTTCATTTGCATGATCTATAGAAACGAGTGAAATGTACACCGGTATGTCTCCCATTCAAATATATATCGTATTGAGGAATAATATAATAAAAGGCAGAAAAAAAAAGAAGAAAGATAATTTGAAAAGAAATTTTGATACTTGAAACAGAAATTGCAAAATGAATACGAAACATCTTGTCAAGTTTGACATTTGACTTTTGTTTGAACAGTTGTACTCCGTTGTTGATAAAGTTTCTTACGTATGATTTCAATTTCTCGTGCCTGATAATTTTCTTGATACACCTGACTTGGAGCAACCACGTGACTCGATGCAAGACTTCCGACACTGACATCATACTCGCCAAGGTTATATGTTGTTACGCTCTTTTAGATGTCACGTTTCAAAACAAAACGTACTTGTACTGTTACGTGAGGTCTACGAGTGCGAGGTTACTATATTGGAATATTGTTTTAATTCAGGATCATGATGGTTAATCAAGCAGATCTTGTTTTAATTAGAAAATCGAAACGGGAGCTCCGTTAAAATCACACAGAGAATGATGACGCTTTTCAAACAAATTTTGAAATTGACAGGACCGAATAATATTAATGTGAAAGCTTATTTCACACAGTATGATTATTATTTTATCCGATCTAACAAAATTATGGAGCTCGAAATTCAAATAAAGTGCGATGTGTATTGACTTTTGGCAACGCGATATGCACATCTACATATAATATTTACGAAACACTTGTCGGCAAAATCAAAGCTCCGGCAAATTTCAAAACTTATTCTACTAGATAATGGATATAATTAAATTTTAATTTCCATTAACATTTCGTTGAGTGAAATTGGATCTTGTTCATGTTATTTATCTCATAAATCCTTCTGACTTATCGTTTTCAATGTCTTCGTTTTTAATCCTACTGGAAGTTGAATGGAAAAAAAAATTAATAAGCGTTACATTGGCAGTGTGGAAGCACACAGAAACACACATCGATGCACGTTCATTGCGTTCTGAAAATAAATTAGACGTCAGCACGAAAGTGAAAATATTAAAATAGTCAGGTGGTTCATTTGAATCCAGGTAAATTGATATTGATACGAGTACGAATTGTTAAATCATTCCTGTATCTCGAAGTTTTTGTGCCATCGTTGAAAACAAACAAGACAATTATTTAATTCGATATTTTGCCGATTCATTGCGGTATTCATTGTTGTCGTCATGAGAATGCACGACTGCCAACTAGATACATCATTGAAATTGCGACTTCTATTTTGATTACATTTCATAAATTGTACTCGCATGCCAACAAATTTTACCGTAAATAAATACAACGTAGCTACTGAAATTTACAAAAATCTCTCGCAAATTTCATTTTGTCGTCATTGTTAAAATATTTGAAGTTTCCATAACGTTGTGACTTTCAAATAAATCAAAACGAACGAACATGATAAACGTCTTCTATCGTCAATTGATAGCAGAGAAATGCAACATGGGACATCATTATATTGTTACAACCGTCTCGACAGTTTTCAACGATAAATCACAAAAACATCTTTTCCTCGGCCAACATTGTAGCCAATTATCATGGCCGGGAAATGTTTTTGTCATTATCAAAATGTCTCCACGATGTTAAATAATTTATTTCTCTAAGCGTAATGCACATTTTTCAGCTGACGATTTACTTCACCTGATAGCGTCGTACGAAATCTTGCCCGAAGGTTTTTCCATGTCATTTTTCATTATCACTTGTCATGCAATTCGGTAGGCGAGAACGAAATTTATTAAAACTACCGTTCAACACGCAGCTGGTGAATAACGTAATCGATAACCGAAGAGATTAGCGACCTCTTGGCAAGAAAGTGCACACAACGTGAGCGTACTTAATTACCAAGAAAGGCTTATCTCAAATTTTCACCCTCTGAAACAATAAGTGACAATTCTCGTAACTGCCAATGAGCGCGCAAAAAGAATCATAAACAAAGGACGACTTTGTTTTTTCAAATAACAATTACAACCACTGTTTGAGCCGAATTTAAGTCTCATTACCAACTGTACGCATTGAACCGGCGGAAGAGCCTCGTTAAACAATATTAAGATTACTCGGGAAGATTTTAAATCACATTAGAAAAAAAAATCAATCTACTCTCTGAACGATTTAATTTAAAACCTTCGTCGGATAAAAAAAATCAATTAAAGTAAATAACACGAAACTTTTAGTCGAGCTGCAAAATGAATTTCAAATTGGAAAAGTTTGTTTCAAATTAAGTGAAATGAAATTCCCGTATCACCTTTCATCCGATTTTCAATTACCAATTGACGAGGGCCGGTCAAAGTGGACATCCAGTTTAGAATTGAATTATGCAATTCATGAGCCTTTATTGCCACGAATATAACAATACAATTACACAAAGTGACGCACAGTCGGGTCATCATTTGCTGGAGTAAGTTAATCGCGCCAATAAGTGGGCCACAAACGGCTCGACAATGACCATGTCATCCAACTTAATGTGCCAGTAAGTGTCATTTTCATTTCATGCCAAATGTCAGCCGTCTGCGGTTTCTTGATTAAGTCATTAAACTGACCATTTTTTGTAATCTTTCTTTTTCTCTCGCCAGACACTTGCCACTGACCTCTTTTCGTATAGCTTCTCGTTGGAAGAACGATTTTCCGATAATATTCCATCTCCGAGCGATCAACGTTGATAACCAATTTTGTTTTCTCGATTTTGTCGGGGCCAATTGCTATTTATGAAATGTTGTGTAACGTTGGTTCGCCAAAGGACGGGTGTCCTATATGGTATCGACCACCGATACCAAATCCCATTAACTTCAATTAAAGAATTACGAACGCTCCACCTACAGTGACCTATGATACCATTGTTGAACTGCAATTGGAGAGGTCGTCGCTGCGGATGTACGATCTTCTGAGCATTTGTTTCGTAAATGATCTTCAGATAGTTGATATGATTAGTGTAATTGGATTTCGAAATTTCATTCGCCTTTGGAGACCGATCGGGAAGTACAAAAACACATCAGAGCTCGAACGTGAAAAATTAATCTGCAAATAAAATAAAATCGTATGGGTTATGAATATTAAATTATTTATAGAAAAGGATTTCAGTTTTTTTCAAACAGTAAATGAAATTATTGAAATAAAATATTCTACAAAGTTTCAGTTCGTAGAAACTGGAATCAAAATATCTGTCGTATCGAATGAATTTAAATTAATTAAAAGGATGTTTGAAAAAAAAACTGTGCGATATCAGCGTTCATATTTTTGCAAGACATGACTATTTATATAAGTGAAACAAGGACTAATGATAATCTTCCTGGTGTAGGTACAGTGAATCTTTGATAATTATCTAAAATACATATACGTGCACAACTTCAAAGAGGTATCAGCGCTCGAATTTTTCATTTCAATAAATGCGCTTGATCCTCATTAGTCATGCAGATGCATTGCCAGCGATGAATGAGACACAAAAACGTCTGTGTCTTTGGCGCGTCAATTTGACAAAAGAAAATGAATTTAATTTTTATTATAAAAGGACTTAACTTTTGTTTCCTTCTATTAAAATTGAGCCAAACAGTTTCTTCTTTTTTTTTTGTCGAGACTGAAAAGAATGGCATAATGTCATCGCTTATAATGTGCAACATTGACTGCACAGTTTTCTTCAGTTTGTATAAATTCTACGTTAACATCATTTGCTCATTGAGTTGTGTGCGTGTCATTAAAACATATGAGAGCACGTGAGTTCTTAATCGATGTCTACGCGTGATATTAAGTTCGCCCCAAATGGTAACGGATTCTCCTTTTCGGTCCGCGAGATTACTTTTTTTTTCTCTCAACTTTTGCGTATATCATTGAAGAGCATCGGAAGAAATGCAGAGGGCTCGGCTTTTTATCGTCGAACGCGCCCGAATAAAGTAGCCATTGTTCGAATTTATTTTACGTCTAATGACTTGGCAGATTTACTCATCAAACAATTGGCCCATCTTTCTTTCCCGTGACTTTTTTTTTTTATTCTGACGACACAAAATTTGTCAGCATATCTTCGGGCGATAAAAAATTACGCCGCTGTATATATAGCTCTACGGTCGGAAAATTTGCTGGTTAAATTGAGATTAAGATTATTGAGTGGCGAGGCGGCTGATTTGAAGGTGGAATGAAGTTGCGTAACGTAATAAATAACAATGAAACGGTCTTCATATTGCTGCGAGCAGTTTCGCTGGCTTCTCCTCTCCTAGCTGCAGAAGAATTTCTTCTGATTACTTTTCCGCAGTTTCTATTAAGCAGTCCTATGAAATCCGCCAGGTTGCTGGGAAGGAACGATTACTGCCCGTGGCGCAGTTTGATGGCTTAAAATATAGCACGAGATATAATCGCGAGTTCATCAAATATTTTGATAGCATTAATACGTCCGAGATTTTTATTACGTTATTTCGCATCTGAAATGTAAGGATCAATTATTTTCGTACACTTTGTGTTGGTAAATGAAAGTTTAATGACTTTACTAATTAGTGACTTTTGATTTCTGCTTGATAAAAAAAAAAGAAAAATAAAAATAATTTGTGACAATAAAATATTGACACTGCAATTTTAGAATTATAATCGATGATTCTAAAATATTTAAACTGAAACAGTGGTTGTATTATTGATAAGCATGACTATTCTGAATAGTAATAAATATTCAAAGCAGAATGAAAGGTCAGTTTTATTTACAAACATTAGTTTTCATAAAACGAAATATAACAGATCGTTCTTTGAGAGCTATTTATTTTCCTCAGTTTATATTTGTTAGTATGTGTATAGATTGAATGAGTAATTTCAATTTGGAATTAAAAAACAAACATTACGGAAAATTTTGTTTTATTTTCATCAGTGAAAAAAATGGAGAATAAAAAATTAGTCTCGGTCCATTAAAATTGAAGCTGATCGGGATGAAATAAATCGTCATTCTTTTTAGGATGACTTCAATAACAATGGCGGGAGCCCTAAAATTCATGAATCTGTCAATTGATCAGACAAATGCGCTTTAGCCAAGCGATTCAAAGCCAGAGGAATCCGTTCGTTCCTATCTCCGCATTCCAGCTGAAAACACGTCAATACTAAAATGTTTCGATCAAAGCTCCAAACTTCAAGAATTCCTGAATTACTTAAAGCTACAGTATCCGACTGAATATTTGGAATTTGACGACTTACCTCTTGTTTCACGTTATTAAATTATACGATTCACAAGATATCCCGCGACTGGCAAAAATACTGCTTTACTGCAGACGTGGAGCAAAGTTGAAGTTTCTTTTTTTTTTCTTCTATCAAAAAGTTTAATTACGAATTAAATTGCACGTTGGAAAAAAAATAAATGACTCGAAGTGGTTCGAGTTTTTATCTAGAATAAAAATTCAAGATGATAAAAGTATATCCTACCGCTGTTCATAAAGGACTACACTTTTGCAGAAATAAACGGATTTCAATGTTTTTTTCTATGCTATATAACAATGTACATGTGGGTCAATTTTCATGACAATAATTCCTTCTACCAGATGATAACGTTCTTTGCGCCGATGTATGTCGGGTTTCCAACAAGCAGGCGCCTCTGGCGGTGCCCCAACACGAGAATGCACAACAACGGTAGCCACGAGAAAAAAGAAAGACAAAAAAGGATGCTTTTTTGTAACTAAATTCAATAACAGAAGTTCTTCGCTGATTTTCTAGGCATTGGATGTACCAGTTATAAAAGGTTTAAAACGAGAACGACAAAAAGTGTAGAATTTTTTATGCGCTGAACCTTTTAGATCATACTTTTATCAGCACCGAGAAAAGGATTAGAAAAATTATGAAAATTTCATTTTCAATTCTGTAAAACAAATTTTTTTTAGTTGCGTTTGCAACTAAACATTTTTCGCAAGTTCAACGTTAAAACGCTTTTCAGAATTAATTCATTTTTTCGTTTTCAAGTTTATTCGCGAATCGGAGTGCAATTTTTTTTCTCAAACCTTAATGATTTGGAGAGTGCAAAATAAGGAATTTCCTTTCCCCAATTGGGAAGTAATTTTTGTAATTAAATGAAATCATTTTTGGCAAACATTTTCGCAAAATGTTTTAATCAAACGTTTCGATAGTGAGTGTGTTCTTTTTTTACTTCTCAACTTTATTCTTGAAACGGTGAAATTTTTTCTACCATCAAGATCTCAAAATTGCGAAATAAGGAAAATAGTTGAAATTGCAACGTCTCGCACACAAAACGGGAAGCTAGAAATTGGATAAAACGATGCCGTGGTTTTCTAAAGTTGAAGTTCATTGACCAATAGCCGCTTTGTTTACTCGAGCCATAAACGTAATAGCGAGAATCTATACGCGTATAATGCTATCAGTGACCGTGTGATGTCCAACCAATTGCATTTTGTAGGCGCTTCTGGTATACGTCCGAGCGAGTCGTTAGTTCATTGGTCATTCGGCAAAGTCGGTGACTCACAAGTTAAGGTTGTGCATTCCCCTCAGCGTTAGCCCCTTTCAGACTCTCACTCACTTACGCCCGCATAACGTAGAGCGTAGATACACAGCTGTACGACCACGACCACCCAACATGGTCGTCGTTGTTTCTCAGGGAACCCAACACTTCTGACAATTTATGGATGCAGAACTCGAATGGCTTTTCAAACTCTCGACGATTTAGATTGCACGTCAGGTTTTAAATTTGTTTAAACATTCAAGTGCAAATAACATTCGAAACTACGTTCAACAATTGTTTTTTGACTTTCAAATTCAAACAAACGAAACACACAGTTTCTACAAAATTTAATTTCACCGAATTATGAAACAATCTCAATCCAATCCTTTTTTCTTTGTCCCAATTGAACTTTGTACAGTTATATTTTTCTTTATCAAAAAATGAAAAACTAATTCATAAGAAAAACAAATGAATGGTGAAAAAATGGATGGTAGAATGAAGACGATGTTACTTGAACCGGAGACAAATTTTCTAAAAATCGAGAGTTAGAAATTTTGATTGAAAATTTGTGAAAAAAAGTGTGGGGTTTGAGAAAGAGAGAAGGACCAGCTTGATCCGTCCCTGTTAGATTCCCATACGATTTGCCAGCATGGAACAGGCCGTTGCTGTCCCTCCTTGGGCCAGTGGAAGCGATCACTCGTGCGAGTACGATCGTTTCATGATTCCGTATCACGTCTCACGGTATAGACACCGCGTGATCTTCGGCGTGTGAAGACGCGAGGTAACGTCACGCGTTCATCTCCTGGCTGACAGTCGAACGCGGTCGAACGGCATTGCAACCAAAGAAACACATTCTCACGCGGCTATATAGCGCGAGTTCTTCTTTCTTATTTTCGATTAACCAATTATTTCGCTCGCTCAAAAGAGATTTGTCAACGTCCCGCCGGACTCGATCAATAACAACCGGCAAATCGTTCGACTTTGCTCAATCGTTGCGGTGCACTTTTTCACATTCGAGTCGGAAATTTTGTTTTGTTGTTTTGTTCCTTTCAAGTGGTTTGTTATGTCTTCGCAAAAAAATAAAATAAAAAGTGGACTTGAATGACAGGACGGGGTGCTTGCTGTTTACAACACCGTGAACCGGAAGACATGTGTGTTTACGGAAGTGCAACCACGCTTGGAATATAATTGACTTACTTCTAGCGTCGAAGATGGTTCACATGAGCTACGCACAATGGGCTTGCCTGCCCAGTACTTACAGAAACAAGGTTTGAACCTAATTCATAATTCTCTCAATCGACTTATTTTTAAATTCAATAACAGTTTTTCTTTTTGCAATTTTGTTTTACTTTGACAAAAAATATATACTGAGATGTAAACAAAATGCTCAAGTTCTGTTTTGTGATAAACGATGTTTTGTAATCTGAAAAGACAGTGAAAAACAATCAATGTATTAAAAAAAATTTTTGTTTTTGTCTCATTGATAAATATATAAAGTAAAAAATTAAGAAACAAAAATTAATAAGGTTCTAATCTGTGAGAAGCGATGTTTTATAAATTGTTAGAAAAATTAAATGTATACAAAAAATAAAAAAATTTATGTTGGAGGTAAAAATCGTAAGGTGCGTGAATCAACAATGACGAAACGGCGTATCTTGATTGGAAGTCGTACGGACGATAATTTCCTGATAAAATCCCGCGTCAAATTGGAACGCCATCGACTCGAATGTGATCAGTGAATGATAGAAAAATTGCCGCAAGAGGCTTTTATTCACCTCGAGTGTGACATTTCGTAGAAATCGTTAGAAACGACTGTTGTGGCTTTAGGATTGCGTAATTATAAATTCCTTTGATATGGGAATAAATTTAATTCGCGTCGCACATATTCGCGTACCGTTTCAAAGTGGTTATTAAGATTATGATGTGCCTTATGATTATTCTCTTTTTGGTTCGAAAATCATTCGGGATCCTCTCTTGGACGAAAATCCAAATTGCCGTGCTTAAAATAAATCAGCCGGCATAATAAAACAACATTTTTGTCCTAAAACGGGCGAGGGTTTTTGTATCCCACCCATAATGATCTATAATTTTTGTTACAACCTCGGCGTCTTTTTTTTTTTTTTTTGCGACTCCAGTGGGGACGCGTCCATTGTAATGGTGCGGCGGGTTTTAAAACATGCAACTACAAAAATTGATATCCTATAATTTCTTGCGGTTTTTAAACCGTTGAGAAACTCCGCGCTCTACGGACGAGCGGTTCTTTGAAGAAAATCGCGGATACAGTTGATTCGGATGTTTTATTAGCGCACGTTATATAAAACGGTTTTATCGATGGAAAGTTGCATGCCTTCATTTTCCATTGGATATGTGTAATTGTATAAAACTCCTGTATGTGAGTCATGTGCGCAATGCGGTGCATGAACTCGATGATTAAATTTCACGTTATTTTTTATGTTTATGAAATAACAAAAAAGTAAACTCCACTGTTACACGATCGAATAAATCTTCGCAATAAAAACCGATTGAGCCAATGCTCAGAGGGATTTCGAGATGAAAGAGCAAAAAAAAAGCAAAACCGTGCGCGGTAAAAATATGTTTTGATTAACAAAGTCAATCAAATGTAAGAATCATATCGCTCCTCTTGGAAAACAATTTTCAATCATCGCGAGCCAACAAAAAATTGCGTTTTGTTTTTCATTCGTCGAATCAAAAGTTTTGCAAAATAGTTTTTGAGTAAATCAAATCCGCAGCTCGTCGATATATTGGGAGGTGCAAGTTTCATCGAACGCGACACCAAAGGCGGTTTTTTTTTTCATTGCATATTGATTACACGTAACTGAGTGCCAGAATTTATCTTGCTTTATCAAATGTGAAACAAACATGGCAAAACTTTGGAAATTCGAGCAAATCCATTTACGAACAAAACAATATGACTCAATTTTTCACCCAAATGTACATACTATTGCGAAAAGTTGAACCTTTAAAAAATCACCTCATAGGATCGTCCCTTTTTTGTTTTCAATCATGAAAATAAAAATCAGCAAAAAACAAGAGGGACAAAAACGGAATGAAAAAAGATTGGGTGGCAACAAAAAACAGAAACGGTACATTGTGGCGAAACGAACTAAAAAAATAGGTTCGTAAAGCCTATCAAAAATTGACTAACGATCCGTAATTGCCAGTCGGTTCGTGTCAGTGATAAATATTGAACGCGAAGCCGCAACGCTAACGCATGCTTGGGTTTTTGCGTTTGATAATGGCGGCTAGGATTCGCGCGCGACTTGATCCAATTTCACTCGGATAAGGTCAATGTAACGACCCGTGTAGGGTAATCAGATCTGCTTGCTGGTCGCCGACTAAAGTGCACACACGTCTGTGCGTCAGACAAGATTGATATTTGAGATATTAATGACCGCCCCCCCCACCCTCATCTGGTCCAAGTGACACACACGTCCCGCAGGATGAGCAAGGTCATTAAGGAAACAGAGGACATTAAGGACGATCGACACGAAGGAAACGTACTTGTTATCGCAGCAGACGGTGTTGTGGCACGAGCGCTATCGGTACCGCGCCGATCGTTTTATTATGTTCTCATATAGGAAACCGCTATTATTTTAGCATGTAACGCACTAACTTGCCGATAAAAACTACCGCACAAGACTTTCGCGTCGGTTAGATAGTGACGACGAAATGTAGGCTATTATGTTAAAACGCACTTGATAATTATGGAAATTGTTCGAGGAACTTATATTGTGCGTTCGACTATATATATTTTGCAACGCCGTGTGCCACACTCTATCGCTCTTTTGTCCCTCTTTTGTTTTGTTTGTTCTCCTTTTATTTTCAATTGCGAATTTTTTTCCCATTACCATTGGCGATATGATTATTCACTTTCGCATTTGCGGAGAGAAATTTGCAAATTATATTGCGACGTTAGGTGTTTCTGTTTACTCGGTTTACCCTGATTAAATTAATTTATCTTCGTGTTGTACATGAAAAATAATTATTGCCAGCGGTATGATTTATGGCCGATACATTAAGCCCGAAACGTGAATTAATGCGATGCTTAATCAACGTTACATTATGACAATATATGCGAAGGAAAATTCGGCGTTGATAAGCGTTCTTAATCTACTTTATGTAAATTCAGTTCGAAACTTTCAAAAACATGTTGCCGCGTGAATCTACAAAAATGATGACATAAATGGGGTTCAAAAAAATGATTGATTGAGAAAAATTAAAATTTTGTCCGAAACATTTTAAATAGTACAATTTTGATAGAGTGGAAACCGTTCTTTGTGTTTGGGTGATTTGGTTTGGTTGTTTGTTTTTCTATTCGTCTGTTTGTTTTTAATTCTCGTATTTGAAATCCATTCTGTGAACAAACTCTAGACTTTAGTACGGAATTTTAGGAGCTTCTTTTCAGACTGCACCCCTATACCTTATAAACTTCGTCATTGAAAGTGTATATACAGACCCAATAATTTACGCGGCCCAGACACATTTGCCGAAGTTGTTGCCAACTCTTTCACGCTGAACCGACTGCAAAAGTGTATTAACTCGTACAATTATGGTCGCAGAAGTTGTCTCCACGTGTGCCGCGAGAGACCGCATCAACAAGTTTCAATCCCAGATCCGCACTTTTTCATTCCATTTCTTACGTTCGAACTTGGTCTGCCTCCTTTTGCTCGCATAGCGGATATTAGAATGTGCCCCATTTCAAGTCTTATCTCATCATGCATATTTCATAACTCGATGCGGCATGTACGACATTTTTACGCGCACTTCCGGCCTAGTAAATTTTATCAGATTATAGATGCATGTCAATATTCGCATCTTTCAATTTCTTCGCCTGCGCTTTCTCATACTTCCAATAGTTTTCTTGAAAAAATGTCACCTTTTCTTTCAAAATATACATTGGAATTTTCTGCGTGTCTGCAATGAAAATTTTGTAATCGCCGAAAGAAATAAAAATCATTCAACATTTTTCACATTTTTAATATATTTTTTAATATTTTATATTATTTTTTCGATATAAATTTCAGATAAAAGGATAATGTAAACATTTTGTCCTTTCATTTCAAATACAATTTGTAATTGAAAGGTTTCAAAGTTTAATACAATTTTTATAATACCTTAAAAAATTTTTAAAAAACATTAAAACATTTTTCATGTGTGTTTTTTGAAGAACAGTTTTGATACATTTCACATGTTTATCCGATATAAATTTCAATGCAATACAAATTTTTGTATTACCTCTTCAAATTCAATTTGCGATGAAAAGAATTCAAAGACGACTGTTTGTTTTCATAAACGTCCAATTAAATCACGATTTCGGTGTTTTGATCGTACAGCGTTTATTATAGTATCACAAAGTGTTTATTTTGACACACAACGGAGTTAAAATGTTGAACTCCATTAGATCGTATAGAGATTGCTTTTTTCGCCGTGTGTCAATGGGCTGTGGATCCTTGAGCATAATCGGATACACGATATTTCCATTACAACTTGACGAAGCGTCAAGTGTAGTCGGCCACAAGATCTAGGGTCGGGGAAGTTCAAGTGCTTTCCTTGCCTAAACGCAACTCGGATGCAATGGGGCAGATGCAAAAGTATGCCCCGTGACAGCTCAAAAGTGTACACTCAACTGCTCGGCCATTGTTACACACAATCATGAATGATGAATACAAGTACCCCGATTCCGTTGAACGCACTATACAAAATCGTTTCAATGTCAAGTGGCTCCCAAAATTTGCAACGGACTCCACTTTGTTTTCAACATATTTGATTGTAATTTCTTGTTCCACACTTCCACTGAGACCCAACGAAATTGTCGCAATTTCAGTTTCGGTTCGGATAAACAGCAATCGACTGATTTTATTTACACTACGGAATGGCATAATTTATTCGAAAACAACCGGGGAAAACTAACGAAAGAAAGTTTCCTCTCCCGGGTTGCTAATTAATAGACGCGAACGAGCTAATTGACTTTCTAATTTGGACACTTGGCTTGGAGTTTCCCGAAAGATTAATGACAAGTGGTATTTAGTCTTCAGGTCTCGAAAACCTTCGGGGCCGAAAATGAAGAAAGAAAATATTATACGTTGCGGAGTGCACGTATATTCCAGTTGGAAACACGCGATCAATTTGAGCCAGGCGAGGCATTCCAAAAAACGCAACGCCGGTTCGTTTCCCAAGCCCGTTGAGTATAACTGATAGCAAATATTCGCAACGCAACGTACAATATAATCCGCTGACAAATTACGACACGATGATTGTGCAACGGCCGAAGCGTCGCTATTTTTTGTTGCACTTTCTTGAAGTGAAATAATAGAAAGGCATTAACTCGCAAGTGTGAATTGAAAATGAATTTCAAACAAAAGTCGAAAACAAGAAACCCGACGGAGCGTAAGCAAACGGCGTGCGCCATTGTATGAGAAACGTTCACGGTTCATTGGAACTCCTACTAGACGAGGTCGTTTTTACACTCGACCGTTACAATATCAACATTCTAATTCCGATTGTAGCACTCCGCAACTGGCATCGATACAACTGTGAAAGATACTGTATCAGAAAAAAAAAGTTAAATAAAAACTGAACCAGAAAAAACGTACGTTTTTCTTTCGTTCAGAGATGGACAAAAAATACAAAAGAGTGTCAAATAATCTATTCGTGGTTTGCGACCTTCTTAAATGCGACCTTTTACATTTTTTATGCAGTGTTTTGGTCTTGGTTGAACAGGTGTGCTAGTTTCATCCGTACGTTGATTTATATTCCCGACCAGCTTCGTACTTGAAAATGTAATCGATCATCATCTATTGGGAATTTAAATTAAATTTAAATTAAAAATCATCAAACCAAGACGGAATTCTACCAGTGGGTTTGAAAAATGCGGTTCTTGCTATTACCTTGCGATTCAACATGATACACTTTGCCGAAGAAAAATTACCTCATGAAACGATTCAACGAAATTTTGAGGCGTTCACATATATGCGTTTTTATCTCGACTTTGATGCACGAGCTATAAATCGAAGCACCGGAATTGGCTTGCTCCGTCACAAAGATTAATGCTTATACCCCCTTTTTTCTTTCTTTTTGCTTACCAAACATTTCGTCTAGCTGCTATGTAAAAAATAGATTATTTGTTTATTCGAGAAGTGAAAAAGTGAAATCGGTTTCTAACTGTCAATATTTGGATTACTTCATATGAGTAACGAACAACTTTTTCTTCCTAGAAAGATAAAAAAAATTTTTTATTAAATTTTCGACAAAGTGTATTTGTCAGGAGCTTAAAATAATTAAAAAAGAAAGAAAAGAAAAAACCAAGTAACAAAAGGCTTGTTCACCGCTTCACTGTTTACAATTTTTGATTAAATCATTTTTCTTTCAGTGTCTTTTTCACTCGGGTGTTGGTTTTAGGATTTTTAAATTACGGAAATTTGTTTCCCAATTCCATTAGGAAGTGCGGAGGGAGAGTGTAATTTTCTTAAAATCAATTCCAAGAATGAGCTATCGAAAATTGTGTGCAGATGAAGTTAAGAGCATGAAAAGACAACATTCCATTGAACGGGCAAATTCGCCACTTATGCCTTTCGCGTTACGACAATAAGTTAAAAAATTCTTAAGAAAACGTGTTGGCATAAATCCCAAGAGTATTTGTGCCGGAAAGCGAGCCTGAACTTCATAAGCCGAAGGTCTGCGCCTTGGCAAGCAGACCTTCGCCGATGAGCATACGAATCGTGTTGTTTATGCGCTTATGCTAATAACAAACTGTGCATGCGCCACGTAATAGATCTATGGGCCATAATTCTGTATCGGCATTTGGCAGTCGCGGCTCTAACTTTCAACTCGAGCAATATTGATAAGCGGCGCAAAGCAGAGCTGGGGCGTGCAGCATGTCGTCGCGTTAGGATATGCGCCAAGTGGAAAGCTCCCGGGCAAGGAATTACGCCGGAGCTTAACAAAACATAATGTCGGACTGGCGTAATTAAGGGCACGAAGGTATTGAGACCCTTCAAGAAGAAGCTCCCAAACGTGCCTAAGGCTAATAATCGTCGGATCGAAGAACTCGCTTGACTCGTGTAAATACCAATTTACTCAAAATCATCCGGCCTTCAACTAGCCGTGGATCTTTGAAAACGTTAACCGCTGCCGCGTTGGTGCAATTATCCGCCGGATTTTCGACGCAACCTCACCGCATGAAACGCTGATTATGATAGGTACATTTTCAAATAACATATAAGCAGTTTTAGCGAAATTGTTCACAGGTTGTAATTTTTTTTCTTGAGCTATTCTGTTTGGTTGGAAAAAATAGACGAGGTAACTGACAACGTACGATTTCAATAACAGCACAAACGTAATAATTGAAATTAAAAACATGCACATTGCCGGGGATTCTGGAAACGCTGCTACGGGCGCGGTACAAAAGAGAACTATCCCTCACATTTTCCCGTAATTGCACTTGTGAGATGAATGCATAGCACAAACTCAACAAATTATACCTACATTTATGTTTATCAGCTTGTGATATACAGCGCCTACGAAAGTGTAATAACTTTGTTTATCTGACGTAGCAGAATGAAAATTTGCCGACGTTCTTGTTTTTATACCAAATTTATATTAGAATGAACGTCCGAGTCATAAATTTTCCATTTATTCATTGTTACAAATATTAATCACAAATTTTCTTCTGCGTAATTACGAAATTGAACATTATTTAAGTTGTTGTACCATGCGGTACTGTTAAGTGCGTTTCTCGAATGATAATCAATTCCATTAATTTATATTTTCAACGACTAATTCAATAACAAATTGTGAATATCCGTCCAATTAATATCTCAATATTAATTTTAAAATTATTTATGCGAATTCAAAAGTTAAAAATACTTTTTTTCTGGAATATCAGAATTTGTTCGAAATTTGATTTCAAACTATTGTGAATATTTAAGTCTTCTATAAATATATCTTTTCTTTTCAATTTTAGTATTTTTGAATAATAAATTTATAATTGGAAATTATAGAAATTTTACAAAGTTGCATGTCCCAGCTTAGGTTGTTTGCTTTTAGACGAGGTATCATTTTAATTCAAAAAAAGTGTTTGATAAATAAATATTGATGACATTAATTTTAAGAGTGACTGGTTGATGTCTATGCTTGCGCTTAACGTTGAACCATCAAAATTAACTGAATGACGATTCGAAAGAGCTGGAAAGAGAAAACCTGTTATCCTCTGTCATAGCACATTATTGCTTACCGATTGATCAAAGACATTTTCCTCTTCCGTCAGGCTTTCAGTTCTTAATATGTGCATACATTATTATTAACTGTACTACTCATATGCTCTGATGAAGTGAACACTTTGCTGAATAGGAGTAAAAATAAAACATCCACGCGACAGTGTCGCTTGTGCTTTGAGTCTGGGCAGAAATGCATGACGATTCATTACGTTTTCCCAGCCATTTTTTCTTCGCCATACATGTTTTTGCAAGAAAAAAAATTTGCACAATTCCATTTCTCAAGTTGCAATGCTCTTAAAAGTATACATATAACACCCATCAAATTTGCTTTTACGAAACCATTTCTTGCCAAGGAATTTCTTAATGAACTTTACAACAAGTGATTTTTTTTTCTTTTTTTTTGGATTCTTATTTTACTTTTGTTCAAAGCCACATGAAATTCTTGTCTAATGAATATTCATAACCACTTTTTTCGTCGCGAAATAAAATTTAACGCTCGCTCGTAAAATATGTAATTCATTAGATGGCTATTACAACTTTACGTTTTTTGATTAGTTTGAAAAGAGATTTCATTGCAAACTCGTTTCAAATGTTTCCCCGCTAATTGCCATAATTGCCTGCTCCAGTTTCCGATAATCATCGTCTTATCTTTCGCATTTTGAAACAACCGCGCTCGTATACCTCTCTCGCTCGGCGGATAGAATTTCTACATTTTCCATCAATCATACAGGCATCCCATCCGTGGCGTGTATTCGCAAAACGTAAAATGAAAGACCTGCAGAATCTCGCAGAGAAAACGGAAGCGAAAAACAAAAGCAGGATAAATATTCAGCTTTGATATGAGAAGAGTCGAGAAGTATATAGCATCTTGCTTGAATCTATTAAAGTTCTTCTGCGAAGGCTTACGTCACAGTCAGAATACATCAATGGATCTATTGATAAATATTCGACGCGCGTCCACCATCAGCAGTGTCGTCTCTAACTTTGAACTTCGTGACGTCTCGCGCGCTTTTGCGAAACGGAAGAGCGACGCGACGTTAAAGCGATTGAACGAGGCATTGTCGCATCTTCGCGAGCGCCTACAAAGTGAACACGGAATAACAGAATGGCGCGCGCGGACAAGATTCTAATATTGTCCTAGGCACGGAGTGCTCGCTCGTTCTCGGCAGCGGATTGCCTGCAGTCGAGCCGGCTGTCTCGACCGGTGTCTAACAAAACCCCGACAATCGCACACGACAGATCCATTCAATCGGAATCGCTACGAGAAACAGGCCCATCCAGTTTGTTTTCCGATCGATCTTCCAACCCACGTCCAATCTGACCGATCGCGGTTACGTCAAACATTTTCGGTAAGAAATTGTAGAGCTTGTGTGCGAGTCTGCCCTGCCTGCTATCGTCTTGTTTTTGTTGACGCGCGAAACTGCGTTGCCAAATTACCGCGCCTGAATGCACCCTTGGAATTCAAAATGTAGAAAACTTGATGGCACTCGTGTAAGCCGGAAAGGAAAGCGCTTTAATTTGAAAAACAGCGGGCCATTTGTTTTTCGAAAAAGGCTTTACAAAAGTTTGGACGGGCGAATAAACTTTCAACGTCGGGGCATTTAAAATTATGTGTGAGGGGGTTAACGAAGACAGTTTGCCGTCGAGGGGAAGAAGCCGAATTTTGCACCAAATCCTGGACATTCATAGCCCTTTAATTTATGGTAATCGTATACTACGTCATATATTGTCCCATGAAATTTCATTCATATTTATGAAACGCGGAGGAGCGGCCCTGTCGACCCTGATAATCACGAGCGAAATTATTTCAAAATTTATTTGCGCGTGCACACACGAATGCACTTCTGACGACGCGAAATTCCGTTCTAAAACGCGCCTCTCTCGCGCACGTTAGAGTATTGTTTGTCGTGTTATGTGCCACCGACAAACCATTTATAAAGCTTGTTACGAAAATCGTTCTCGATTCGAAAATAACTTTTGGACATGATAAAAATCTTTCAATAATGCGATTTCATCGACAACCTACTCTCGTTTCACACGTGCTCTTGTCAGAAATGGCTGTTTCGGTCCAGAATTCACATAGCTGCATCTCGCCTCAATTTATTTTTCTTTTTTTTTTTACCAAAAAATTCATTTGAGATGTTGTCGTATTCAATTGATTTGAACGAAAAAAAAAGAGAAAACAGACAGGAGAAAAAATGCGAAAAACCAGTTGAGTTCAACTGTAAAAATGACGTGAAAAATCAGAAAATATGACTGGGCGAGTTTTGTTGTCATTATCCGACGTGCACGTACGAGAAACATGATACGCAGATAGGTCGTCGAAAAGCCGACGCTGGCCGTTGACGACGATCTATTTTCGAAAGCTGCACTTTGATTCTTCGCTCGCGCGAGACGTTAGAAGTTCAGGGTGATCTCGAAAAATCAATACGAGCGTCGCGGGGATGGGCGAAAATTGACTGTCGTCGCGAGAACATTCGGTATTCATATTCATAAGCCGAGTTTTGAATGGATGCCGAGTAACGAGTGCAAAATGTCACGCGACCCTCGCTCTCTCAGCACGAAAAGATATTTCGTTGTTATATAATCAGCGTGCACTCGAACGTGAACGCGTTTTAGCGTGCCTTAATTTATGTCGTGTGCGCGTCCGGGTCTCATTGAAACACCGGCCACGTGTTTTTAATTAATGGGCCGACTCTTTCTCGCGATAAATCGAGATACGTTGCAGAATCAATTTCGCGACTGCAATATGACTGCGCAATGGACCTCGCTTTTCGAATTATAATTAAAATTCAAATGATGATATACTAAATCGGTCGCCTGCGCAGTTTCGTTACAATTCACAAATTTACGAAAAATTAGGTACGTTTACACGCTCGAAATTAATTGCCCCGGCTGTTACATTTTTACCATATGTGACCATAAAAGAGGGGACATGATGTATACGATTTCACGTTGTGTTTGCACATACAAGCCACAATCGTGATGTATTATATATGTCAAATCTACATGTTCTTGTATGATTCAGATACGGTGGCCCACATAAATTTTTACTCCAAATGCTATAAAATGTTGTTCAACTGATAACACGAGTGTACACAACTGACGCGGGTCTGTGCTCGTCAGTAGTTTCTTGTGATGTTAATCATAAGGTGCAATATTTCTAGCACGCTTTGCTGATTCAAACACGATAGCATTCAGAAGTTGCTCTAGACGTTCAAGAACTTATTTGCGTAATCTTAGGATCTGGTTTCTTTGCCTTGACATTCAAGTTTTCATCTTCGGACTGCTATCAGTAATAGTGTATCCTCATTTTGATAATTACCTGGCACTTTGCGTGTATACACAGCACAAGCTTATCGGCTAAACGAACCATCAAATATTTTACTCCGTTCGTTAATTAACATTTAATTCAAAAGCTTACGCGACAGCGCGCGCATAATTAAACGCGGGCCGATTGTTAATGAGGAAATGATGAGTTTCACTGCAGAGGACGAATCATAGTTTCACAGCCCGTGTGGAATTTTCGGCAGGCTTATTTATATTTGTATAATGAGACGGCGATTATTAAATATCACCGCGCTACCTTTCCGGGCGTATTTATATATAGATCGCCTTCCGGAGTTAGGTAAAAGTGCAACTCGCTGAAATTCATCTCGTTATACTTTGGACGTTTTGAGAATTTCGCGCGGAATATATACAAGTGACGCTCGCTTGCTTAGCATACAATTTCACATGCATAATACACGCATTAGAAGAGATTCGCATGTCGAATATAACATCGCGCCCAACAATGTTCCGAAAATATCACAGCGCAAAACGGCGTGTAGGAACGAGAGAAAAAAATTGTTTCATTCGGCGCGCTCGTTTCTTGTCAACACTTATGAATAAACAATTTCATAGCTCGTTTTTCATTTGACACAAAAAAATTGCATGTTCTCGTAATGCTTTTAATGATGTATAAATGCTTGTGACGGAAATTGTGACAATGGGCGATAGTACCCTGTTGTCTGGTTTCTGTCAAACGAGTAATTTTATTAGCGACGTATCAAAGGGGCGGATTTCACGAAACACTATAGATGAATATATAGATTGAGAGGATTGAACGTTACATAGTGAGACAAAGTACCACGGTGCAAGTGATGCGAACGCAAAGTTCATTTTACATTTGAATGTGTATCATTTTCGTACTTTACTTTGTTGTATTTTGTTCGCCGAGCTTCGATGTGATGTGTTATTAACAAGTCTAATAATAACGTTGTCTCCATCGAGCGGTATTTATAAACTAATTTACCAAAATTCATCCGAGAGCAGTCAAAAATCGAGTGTCCATTATGTGCTGTTAATCTGCTATAATTATATTGAATTCAATAATTCATATTTACGTAGCTTATTCCATCCTCAAACAAAGTTTAACCAAAACAAATTTTGGCATTCGACTGGGAAAAAAAAACTTTTTGATGGATTGATGAAAACAATGGTTTTTCGTTTCCAAAAATAAAACAAACAAAACAAATTTGTAAACTGTTGCAAAGTTTGGAATATAATTTTTCATGACGTGATCGAATGTTCCATCTTTGTCATGTGTATACTACCACTCAGCGACAAATGATCCCCGTCAATTTTCACGATAGTCGAAACACACACACACACGACAAACGAAAGAGCAATAATTAAGATCGCTTTTGACCCAGCGAATGTCACAGTGGCAGACCTGCAAACGCATAAATCAAAATTGACGCTAACGCGTGAGCGTCAATCAATGAAACAAACGGCCGAGCGGAGCCCGGAGCTGGGAATCCATTAACGGATTGCGATAAAATTGAAAGTACAGCTTCCACCGGCTAATCTGCTCAACTTATTTGCTCTCGCAATCATTGACTTCACCGTGGTATTGAACGCAGTCCAAAAAAGCTCTCAAGTAAGACCTTCCTCTCAATCAAATTCGTCTGGTCCTTTCAGTCTCGTCATTTTAGTCGTACCAACCCTTCGTTAAACTAATAAGTTCTAATTTAAAAGCACGCTTATCTTGCTCGTAACAAATTTCGTAACCAAATTAACCCCCGGGATTATAATAACCGATGATGTCTAACCAGAAGTGGGTTATTTCAGCCGTCAATTACAAGCCAATCATTGTTTTGTTTGTTTTTGTACAATTCCAAACTCGAATGTTCAGTCATGATTAAATTAGTGTATCGAAATTCAGTTGGAATTCATAAATCAAAATCTGAAAATAAAACAAACAGTTAATGAATAATCGGAAAAATAATTCTGTTGATTAAAACATTTTAATTCTGTTTTTCATCTTTGTAATTTGCATTCATTGATGTTTTTCTATTAAAATTACCGGGTTGCAGGGATCGGCGCTGTCGAAGAGTGTCAATCAGTTGTTTTTTCCGTTCAACGAAAGGAGACGGGGAAGAAATAAATTTAAGAAAGATCCTTATCACAGATCCTTGTCACATATAGCAATTTTTTTGTCGATTCCAAATCCTGGCAATCAAAATGCAAAGCAGCCGTTGTTTACAACCATAGAATCAGCGATGACAATAGCGAGGCCACGCATACAATCCATCCATCGTATTTTTCCTTCGGCTCTCGCAAAACAGGAGGTTAATTGCTTTTCTCGTCTGTCTTCTAATTACAGCCCTTCACCCTTGTGTGCTCGCTGCAGAAGGAAGAAATGCGCTTTATATGCATAATTCATTTCACATGATGAGTATCCTTACCGTAAGTTCTCTTACGCCAACGCCCTTTTTCTCGCCGACCCAATATCGTTCTCTTCAATGCACTTGATCACTTCATCCAACCAAATGTAAACGAAATGTAGCGGAAGGAAAACGTTGCAACACGCGAAGCTGATCAATTCCATGATAACCAAAAGTCAGAAATGATGGTTTTTCGTTCGCTTCGACTCCATTTTATCATTGGTGATTTATTTCGTGGTCTGCCAACCTCAAAAGTCCGGTCGCAAAATGTTTCAATTTTTCGAATCCACCTGCGGAAAAAATGAAATGTTAGTAAGACAATTTTTTAACGGAGTTGCAAAAAAAAAGGTACGGTTGAAAGATAAGGATGGAGATGTGGAAAAAAAGGTACTTTTGCTAACCGAAATGAGGATAAAAAATTTCCAGTTAAGAGCTTCCGTGGAGTAAAAATAAAACAAGCGCCACGAATCATACGAGGAAATCCGTCGTAAAGGACGGTCTGTCAGGAGGAGAGAAAAAAGTGAATTCTTATAACGGGCATGCATTATACATATAATATGTCTGAGATAAAATGGACCATGTCTACAAAAAATAGTCTTTTACGTCGGATAAGTAGAGTGAAAAGTTTTGGTTTTCATTTTTTTGCAATTTTGACGAAGAGATTTAAAAAAAAATCTAGGATGAAAATTGCAATCGTACTTTTTTTTTAGTATACGTTAAAGGTTTAAAGAAAATCGCTTTGTGTATGACGAATATATGGGTTTCGGTTGGGATCGATAAGTCTTGATCATTTTTATTTGTCAAATGTTTTGTCGTGGTATTAAAAACAGATTGGTTTAAGCGGATATGTTGTATGTAATCTCGCGTTCCTTTGCAAACAGGGATAATGAAAATATAGAAATCAGTCGATAACGAAAATCCTCTTTTGCTAAAATCCTAAATTTGTTTTTGTGTGTGAGTGTTTTTTTTTTATTTCACAAAAAAGTAAAAGATGTCCAAACGTTTCTCACAATACCGCAGGTCTTTCACGAATAAGAAAACGGAGACGAGTGTTTAAGCGTACTTTGGGCGATGTGTTTTTTTGTCCGTGATCAAACTTCCTTCTACATCTTCCATGCAGTATCTGCAGCGAGAACAAAAAAGCATGATGGCAATTCCCATCACGTTATTGGCGAGTGACCACCGGAAACTTAAAAAACTTCTTGGTCCTCATACTTAGTCGATGAATATTTTTTAGTCATTCATACAAGCATTATCAGAACTTTCGTCCCTCAACGAAATATCGAACCTCAGCAAAATGAAATTCAAATAAGTTTCATGATAATTTCGATGTTAACACTTATAGTCACGTATGTAAAAAACGAACAAGCTGTTTGGTTTTGAAAACGTGTTTGTAATGAGCAATCATAATCGAATTAGAAAACGCGCATTTGTATTATAACTGTCTGATTATATTATCGTATTTTAGATAGGTATAATAATTTCATTAGATTATTACTGAAAATAACAATTATTATGTTAAAGAGAAATTCTACTTTCAATTAGATCCTGACTCGTTGAAGAATAAAAGGCAACGATAACAATATTTTACAATATGGAATCAATATTTGAAAAGGATCTTTAATAATGTAAATTAATTAAAGTTAATATTCAGCGGAATGTAAAATGAAAATTATATTACAAGTGAAATGGTACGATGAAAAGAATTTCTCTGGAGGTTCAAACAAATTCGCCAAAGATAATAATTCACCAACGGGATTTAATTTAATTGTTGTTCAATTTCAAGAGCCTCAAAAACAATTTAGACACGATGCAATTACTGAAACTGCCTTTTAAACCTGAAAAATAAAACTGTTTTCATAACGTTCTATTAATGAATTTCTTTAATAATCACAGAAATATTAAAAGACTTTACAAATGCCAACTTATCAATTACTTGGACACGTTGTACCGTAATCTTTTGTGGTATTTGAGATAGCTTTTTACTTTTTGAACTATACTTCTACTGCGCTTTTTACTGTAGCACATAAGTAACCCATATTATTCTTCACTTCAGACTTTGCTACATTTCCAACCCTGAAAAAAATTCGAAAAAAATGTCGGTTTTTTCTAAGATTTCTCTCAGGATTTAGTATAACAATATTTGCAAACTGTGCCCAGAATGTGCAGATTAATAAATTTATTAATTTCACCGTAACAGCAAAACCTACTTTTTGAAAAAAAAAAAATGAAAATTGTACAAAACAATTTATAATATTTTCAACAATTCAATGAAAAAAACTTTTAGAATAAAATAAAAAGTTACACTACTTAACTTCTAGTTATCATGACCACACAAAAGACTCTTCTGCAACTTTCATTTTTATTCAAATTGGTCTTTTGCAACTTTTTAATTCTCTTTTACATCTATATTCGTTTTTACAGCCGAACTTGTATGTCTCTAGATTTGTTACTTTCACTGGTATTGTTGCAGTGATTCTGCCCGTTAAGATTTGAAACGTGCCAACGATATGAAAAAAAGAACTTGTATAAAAACAATCTCGACATGGGATAGTGCTTCGTTTTCTACGTCCGACGTAAGAATTTCATAAGAAAAGTTTTATCGCCAAAGTATGACAGTAAAGTAAGAATTTTAATTACTGTGATTATACTGAAATTTCATATACTTTCAAGAAGTTATCATAATAGTTTTACTCTTAACATTCAGTTCAGGAGAGAATTTTAATTTCCTTCAAAATTTGACATGGTTTTAATGACAGACATTTATACGTATACATATTAATTAAAAAAGCATTTTACGCGTTCATATGACGCAAACTTTGTTCCAACAAGGGTAAACAATTAACGGGGATCAACATCTAACTTGATGAAAATATTTTTTTATACTTAACGAGCAACAGGTTCTGAACAGCACGAACGATGCAAAAACTTTTAATTGAAATAAACTTGTAACTTCCTTTAATAATCGTACGTTGACTGTATGACAGAAAGAATTCATGTAAATTTCGGGTATAACGACAGTGAAAGCTCAAAAACATTGTCTGCACGCGAATGTTGATCATTATTTTGACTGACGTTCGAAATGTTGAAAAAGAAACCGTTATCCCCGCACCAGTGCAACTTGTGAAACAGATCTCAACATTTATTTGATGTAATTGCGCAAGCTGAAACAGATATTTTGTTATTTTGTTTATTTATTTTCAAAACTAACAAGTTTTATTTGTGACATGTTAGAGATGAATTCTGTAACGCCAAACGTGAAACGTTGCTTGGCGTAATGCTCGACAGTACGAGAGAATAACAATATGGCATATTAGAAGCTGGATGGAAATCGCAGAAAAAATATTGTTAACAGGATATAAGAAGGCAAAAGGCTCTCACCGGCGGCTACCTATGCATTATGGCTGGAATAATAAGTGAGCAACGTCTCGCCACTAGCCAGCAGCAATTCGCACACTTTACTTAATCGCCATGAATGCTGCTGCCTAACACAGCGCCTCAAATTTAGAAACAAGCGTTTTTGCCGACGTGTATGTGCCTGCAGAATGTAATCACACATTCTTGTCCTTCCGTTGGATTTCAATTTAACTTTGATTCAACCAATTACCCATCTCCTTGTCAAATCAGCTTCATCAGGTCGTTCGTAAATAATTTCCTCATCAATCGTAACACAAATATTCCCCAAGTTTTTATTAGCATCCGTCCAAGTGCGATCCCAAGGTTTCATTTCCGCTGCTAAAAAATAAAAAGTTATTGTTTACATTTGCTTTAACTTCAACTTTTTAAATGAAATTAATATTAACAATTAAGGTCAAACGTAAGTCAGTCTCATTTTTTCTTTCTCACGCTTGTGGAGACATCGTTAATGCCACCTTTGTTGCACCTATGTGACTTATATTTCACCTTAAGGCGATATGAAAAGGTAATTTTATTTACAAAAATGAGTCGAGGTCATTTGAGAGTGATTTGAGAATATTTTTTGACATTTGAAGAATACATTTTTTGTTGTGAAAACAATTTCTGTTTACTTTCCTGACCTCGAATCATTTTTGTAAATAAAACTTGCCTTTTATACTGTCTCAAAAATAAAATAAAATAAAATAATAGAAAATGATAGAAAAAAAGTATATTATTAGCTATGAAAATAAAGATACAATTTTGGTAAAACCTTATTTTTGACATTGATTTTTAGTTGGAAGGTAGTTATTTGGATAGCGCACCTTTAATGAAGTGAAAAAAGAGTTTCTTGTGATGCATGAATAAGTGGTCATTGCGACGAGCAGCAAAAGTGAGCTTGAAAGACTTGCGTGTTGTGCGGCTGACCTGAGGCTGGCGCTCAGACGACGTTGATGCGCCCCGCAGTCTCGTGTTGTTCAAGGAACAAACTCCAGTACTCTGTTTCCTCTTCCACCTGTAAGAGAAAAGTCGACTTTTTCCATCTCCACTCGAGTGTCGTCATACCGTCAAAGTGCCGTCTCGGTCGAGGTTCAGCGACCCAGCAAATTAATTGATTTCGTCGACTTCTCGGGCTGCACAACACGTAATTTACACTTTCATTAACAGTCGCGTTAAATCCGAGTCGGCATTATCGATTCAAATCAAAGATAATCGTCAAGTTACATGCCACTACAATTTCTGATTTACTGTGAAGTTGAAATTTAACTTTCGCAAGCTCAATGAAATCAGTCGACAATTCTTAAACTTGAAGTGAGTTTTGTTGGTTGTTGTTAGTGTTGATGTGTTGTTTCGCGTCGTCGCAAAATTTGAGGTTACTAAAAAGAAATAATTGTGTTCAGTCAAAATTATTCATCTTGACAAAGTTGGGGCTTTTAATAGAAACCAAAGTATATCAAGATATTTTTTGAAATGTCAAAATTATCTTAATAATATTTTATTTTATAAAAACATTTTTGGTAACGCCTCCTAACCTCGGCTCATGTTTTGTAAACAAACTAATCTTTCATGTCACCTTTGCCGGTTTTTTTCATAATTTTTGTTTTTCATCCAAAATAAACACATTAACAAGTCAAAACATATCGAATTACATTCGATAATCCAGATTCAATTTTCAGTAATCTCATCACAATTCCACTTTGAGTAAAATTATCTTCAATTATTTAAAATGTTTTTCTCGGATAAGAGTTGAATTTTTCATGCATCTCATCTATTATTTCCTTTATACGTACGTACGAAATTGTACTCATTTCATAAAACGTTCAGGGGGAGTGCTTTTGTCCACTTTTTATTTTTTCAAGACTATTACAATTTTAAGTGATGTAAGAACAAATAATTGTTGCCTTGCTCTCCAGCCATAAACCATTGCGTGATTTCTAAATAGCCGGGTGAAGTTGAAAACACAAGCAGCAAAATTTATAAAACGTCTGTCGGCGTCGCGAAACTTTTGTTACAAAATTTTAAAACCATAATATCGAGTCGCGTCTCTGCATACTGCAGTAGCGAGGCATCGCAAGCTAAAAGTGCATCGATAAAAAGTTCTTCAGCCAATAATTAGCGGGGAGCATTAACTTTGACGACGGTTTTCTCAAAGGCTCGAGTGGATCGTTGGTTTACAATGCCCGACAACTTGAAGCTGATCTGTAAAAGCGCTCCAAGTGTTTGACTTTCGCATCTGCTTTGGATGGACGGTTTTTTTTCTCACCGCCAGACATCAGGATGCTGAAATTCTGCTCGCCAGCTCAGCGGAGACGTAACTCGACGGTGAGAATTTAAGCGTTGAAATTAGCGAGCGTTTATCGCGACGAACCCGCCCCCTCTGCGATTCGCTGATAAATCTCGTTGCCTGGGTGTATGCAACCCGACTATCGCAGCTGTGCGCCGTTCAACATTTCGCGCGGCTCGCAGGCGTCGCCGTGCTTTACTGCTAACGATAGCCATCTGCGAGTGCGCTAAATGCGACGATCAAATGTGTATTAATGTGTCATAATTGTGTTTGTCAACTCGATATCATTTGCTCGGAAATTACTCCGCAGTGTGTTTAAATTGCCAAAATCGTAATTGATTCTGCGAATTATGATTTTCAAAGATTGAACGTGCTATCTGGTTGGAAAATAATGAGACAGATTCGACCGCGCAAATAGTTTATTGGATTTTTGTTTTTCAAGGCTGGGAATGAGGTTGAATTATCGTCATTGTTCGCTTACTTTGGAGGTGACAATTTTTGCTGGATTGCATTTTGTTTTATAGAGTTATTAAATCAGTTATTTGAGTCCAGTGGAATCTAACGGTCACCCATTTAAGAATTATAGTTATTCGGCCAAACCTATTATGACTGCACGTAACCTCCATACCCTTAAGCAGTTACTCATGCTGACGATTTTTAACGATCAACTGAACACACCTTCAATTTCCAACTAATAATTTTTATTGAATAACTGCGTTAGCGCTATGATTGTGTGTTTTTTTATTGAAAATTAATTTACTAATAAAGAAAAAAAACTTTAAAATATAATGAACCAATAATAAAACTAATTAGTAAGTTAGTACATTTTAATCTCTGAAAAACAAAGTAAACCACAGTAGAAAAAATAATACAAGTCCTGTAGTAATTACAAAGAATTTCAATTAAAAACATCCTTTTCAAGACTTTAAACAGACTAATCGAAGAAATATAAAAGTTTAATTATACGTATTCATCCATAATTCATCTCGAATTTTAAAAGAACATTTTTTTTCAAACATATTTTATTTAAAATAACTATTTGAAAAGTGCAAAATCTTTAAAGTGCTCTTTGTCTCATTTTTTTACATCGCATCCTTTTTGATATTTTATTCTCACTGTTAATTCACTGATATTTGATTAAAAGACTACAGTCATCATCATAAAAACTGTCCTTTCAAATGTTTCAGAATGAAAAGTTTAGGCGTTCAAAGTGTTTGATATTAAATTTTGCGAGTCGAAGTTTTTTTACAGTGCAACGATCCATGAAAATGCAAAAAAAAAAAGTATTGAAGTGAATTTTCCACCTATTTTGTGTGATTGTCTCGGGCGATCGTAATGAAGTTGTCATCAGAGCTCGCAAGACGACTAAACCAAACTGGCAATAATTTTTTTTCCAACACTGCATCGAAAAAAAGTTTAATGTAGCATGAACTTGATTTTTGTTTCAGGTCAATCCGGGCAGCAAAGCAGCACAACAGGGGGTGCGAGAGGGTGATTTAATAAGCAGCATCAACGGAAAAAACACTCGTGATCTCACGAACGCTGACGCTCACGCTCTCCTGCGTAACGCCGGTGATCAACTTAAGCTCGGATTAAATCAGTAAGATTATTATTGCTGACAATGATAGCGATAAAATTAAATTCAACTCCCAAAGATTTAAGCACGTTGCCGTCGACCAATTAGGTCTTCGGTGTGTAACTTTTGTGAAATTTGCATCTCACTGAAATTGCATTAGCGCGGGAAATATTTCGTTACAGAAAAGAAAAAAAATGTTAAAACGCGTCTCTTGCTGTGAATCGGGTAAAGTGTTTGTGTGAAAAACTCTACTGCAGGTTTACCCGAGTTCACTCTCCGCTGTTTTGTTCGATACGTTTCATTATGCATTCGTCCTCAATTGAAAGATATTACATGGTACAGCGCGTAGAGTCGATGGTAAGCGGAACTGCACAATGCAATTGGAGAAAAGTCGCATCAAGTGACGTCACGTGAAACAGGGTGAGGCATGGCAAACCATGTTCGCACATTTCGCGCCACGACAAATCAATTGTTCTTGTTTTTTTTCCACTTTTTTTGTACGAAAATTAACGTTCGCACGCGCGTACCACACACGTAACAACTCGCCATGCTTCACCGGCCTCGTCCGAATCAAACAACCGTGACTACAAATTTTGCTAACTTAAACAGTTTTGTCCATTTTTTTAAAGCCATACAAATTGTGTTACGACATTTTTTAAATTGAAAAATATTCCCCGTTAATGATTATTGAAAAAAAAAAAAAAAAACTAATGAAAAGTGAAGATGATATTTTGTATCAAATAGATGTCATATTACAGACTTTTTTATTCGATTAAACTAAAATATATATAAATTTTCAATATATGTAACATAATTTTTTGTTCACAGAGAAAGCTCAGGATCCCCTAAAGGCAAAGTATACAAAAGCAGTCTTCAGACGGATACATCAATCGAAACTGTGCATAGTAAGTAACGCGATCATCCTCTATCAATATGTATACATGAAATTTGAAAAAAAATGAATAAATCCACAGCTTTTTTACGTTTTTCTTTTGATTTTTCAGAAACCACAACGAAAACAATCTTAAACACTAGGATAGTCTCGTCATCTGAAATCAACAAAAATGGAATCGGTAAACAATCGTTGCTTTTTAAAACTTATTTTATTTTTCATGCAAACCGATTATCGATTGGGTTTCGACACGAAAAAATGTATAATCATTTGAAAACACCATCTTAGCTCAGACGTTGATTCTTCACCACTGAACATTTCTGCGTTCGAATAATAAGCGATGAATTATTGATGAACACGTAAACTTTTGTTTTCTGCGAATAATAACAGGTCTAGAAAAGCAACATAAAAATGAACGAATAAGACCATTAACATATTGAAGATTCTGTAGTTTTTAAATATTAACGCTGTTTTTTCTCGAATAATTGGTTTCCGATAATTGAATCCAATTTTTTTTCTAGAGTTTTTTTATGATTAAAATACATTTTATCAATTTCATCTAAACGTCAATTTACAAGATGTTCAATTACTTAATTCTTTATGGCGAGACATGAACCGGCAATCCTAGATTAACTTTAGAGGTAAACTTAATAAAGACGACACTAAAATATTAATGAAACAGAATGGCTCTTCATTCAAGCGTAATGTTTCGCTAATCTGTTCATAACGAATTGCACAATAAACTTTTTCTTGTGAGAAGGTTACTAAGAGAAGAAACGAGGGAATAAAAAACTTTTTTTTTGTCATGATAAAAATATTGATTCCATTCAATTCATATTCAGTACCACTCCCAATCGAACCAATTAGCAAAATATTCATACTTAAATTTCGAACGACTTTTCCGTAGTTCGTATTCGAATATGAATAAAATCACCATTAGTTCTATGTACAAGTGGTCGTTTTACATAAATGCTAAAAATTGAACGGAAACCTTTTATGAGAACAGCAACCCCTTGAGTGGATAATGTTTAATTCTATACGGCGAATGCAAAATATCATTCAAATATTTTTCGTTCTAAAAAATTGATATGGTTTTTATATCTTAGATTATTTCAAAATATTGATACCCTTGCAATTCCTGCAAACAGAACATCAAAATTTATACCATCAGTTATGCATACGTGCACAATATCAGTATCTGTTTTCAGTCTATTCAATATATACATTGAATAATATTACAGCCTCTCAACGTAGTATCATTTTCGGATTTATCATCATTTACTATTGTTTCGAAAAATCATATTACAAATGTTGCAATAAAGTCAATGACGCTCAAACTATTCGACTACAAGTTTTAAATAATAATATACAGATGCACGCAAACGTTATTAATTTGAGAATCGAAACGTCATAATTGAATTAATTCCAATTTTCATGAATTCAACAAAACGTGCACAATCATTATGAACAAACATTGGCCATTATTCTGACGAAACAAAAACATGATCAAATTTTCCGCTACATTAAAAATTTTCATTTTTACTTTTTCAAAACAATCCTCGCGCGAGTGATTTTTTAATGGCTTCTTTTCATCCGCTCAACCGTCATGTGCTCCCCGACCGTTGGCCAAATATCGCGGGCTTCCCTTAAGACGAGCGTCACGCGTGAAAGAAAATCGCCGTTGAAGTTTTTATCCTCGTCACACGTACACACCTGACGAACTTGCCTTCATCAGGGCGGGGTCTCGCCCTTCACTCTTCCGCTCTAAAACAAAACGACATAAGGAGCTTCGATTCGCTTCTTTCTTCCAAGGCGCAAGCCATGGTAAACCTTCGAGTCAACTGTCAGTTGCTGGTTCATCGTCGTGCGTCTCGCGTCAAGCTTGATTTTGCTTCCGTAAACCTTGATTGCAATTCAAGGTCTGTCATCCGAAACTCGATTACATAACATGAAAAAAGCATGATATCGCATCTTGATTTTCGATACAAGAAACAACACCGATCTCGGAACAAATGCCTCCTGGAATCGGTGCAGATCGGACTCAATCATGGAAAGTGAAAGATCTTACGAATTACAAACTTGGGAACTAAATTACTCGATAAAAATTACTCTCTCGTTAGGTGAAGTTTGAGTGAAAATGCAATACGTAAAAGGATAACGGAAGTGAAATTCCTAAGAAAATGTGAGGATGATGGAATGTTACTAGACTGAAATGAAAATCTCTACAGCAGATGAGTATCTCGAAGCAAGAGCGGAATCATAATTTGTGGAAGTATAAGAGTCAAGTGTCAAAAATATAAAGTAGAATTCGTGGACGCCAATCATCAAAATGAAAATTCCGAACTGCCTGCGTTGCTTCAGAGCCCCTGTGGTGAGTTCGAGATATTCGGACTCAAAGGAAGTTATAAATCCGTTGGTGATAACAAAGAGGCCTAGGAAGGTGGTGCGTAAGGATAATACACGAAGGGGGTTACTCGGTTCAGTGGTGGCAAAGGTTCTTAAGGGTAGAAAGCGAACGATTGTGGGGACAAAGCGTGCATGGAGACGTACCGTGAGGAAACGCGATTGGCCTGCCAACACTGGACCAAGAATAATAAAAAGTGAAAAACACTGCCGCAAACACGAGAGATCGCTTTCCCTCGAACTCGCTCGGGTTGAATCAGACGCAATGCTGGAAAAGAGGTTTCAAAAAGAACTGGATACTCTGAGATTGCTGCTGGACCCGCCACCTTTCTTTCGGAACGAGAGCGACAGTTTCCCTTGCATAATCGATCGGGGCTTCAGCACTTTAGACTTCCGTAAAATGAATACTGTCGCAGTTTTAGAGAATAGCGCAGAACATTTGATGCAGCTGAGCAATTTGTTTGAGAGGAAATGCCAAGAAGGGAGAATGAAGCCGAAAAAGTTGTCGCCGATTTTTGAGAGAGACGACAAGATCGCAAGAACTCGAGGCCAAAGGAATGATGAAAACGATGATAAAAAACGGCGCATCTTTCAGGGTCTTGATTTTTTTCGGCAGATGGAAGGTACAGTGGATACTCTAATGGGGGTCGGTTCAATCGAAAGCATTGAAACTGCGCCGAGCTATGTTTCGGCCGATTTCGATTCGCCAGTCTCGAAGGGTATGTTTGTTTTTAATTGAAATTGAATGTTATTTTACAGTAATTTCTTTTTTATCTTCGAGCTTTAACGATAATACTTTGGCGTTTTAACGTAGCTATAAAGAGATATAGCTTGAATTTAAGTTTGTAAACGATTCTCTCCGGTTATCCGTGCATCCTCAACGACATAATGCTCTACCGGAAATAACGATTCTCTCTCCTACCAACAAACCAAGTCGTGCGGAAATTGTTCCTCGAACGATAAAGCCTTCATCAGTTTATTAAGTCAGAATGAAATAAATAAACCTGTGTTTTTATTGTCCAATTAAGTTGTTCTGATGCATAATTTTATCGTGTCGAACATAATCGTTATGTATAATCATATTCATTTCGAATATTATGATTGGTGAACCGAAAAGAAAACAAAATTAGGATGAATATCATCGATTGTTCAAGAATCATAACGAATTCATGTGAAACAATTGTAAATGAGTTAAGTTTGTTAATTGAACTGATTTAATATTTTATTTTTCTCAATAATATAATAAAATAAAATATTTGTTTTCAATATGTGTCTTCATAAAAACAAATGGGTTATAAAAGATAATATAAAGAAACTGATGAAAACGTTTATTTACTTTATTTTGACCGTATAAAAGAAAATTTTTCTGTAAACGTGCCGAAACCAAGAAAATATATATCGAGAAACGACTCGCAAGCTTGTAGTAATCCTCGATAAATTACAAGCAAACTTTTTTTTTTCAAGAGTAATCGATAAAAGATTTTTGCTTCATTTTTATAAATGATTGAATTGGTAATGCCAGAAATTTATGTAACATGTGGGATAGAACGACTTTGACAAATTTGCAACACGTAAGGTCTCGGTGTAAATATATGTGACCTATCTGGGCTCTCGCTATGTTACTGGACATTCGATCGTATGATATTCAATTGCGACAATCGCGCTTATGCTCGAATTCTAAATGAAGTATAGCTGTCTATGTGACGTATATGGGCGCGGTGTCACGGATTGAAGAAGCCAAGCCCGTGTTTCCGCAGGTCTCATCTCCTATCCTTCGCCCCTCGACCTCCATCTGCCAAGCCCGATTCTAACCGATTCCTGCTCATTCCATTCTATCGATCACTACGTTGCGTTAGGTAATAGATTACGTAAACTAAAAATAGGATTCCAATCAATTTTGATCGATAAACAAACAAAGAATGCGTGAAGAATTTTGCATTTCAATTAATGCAACTGGGAGTTCCATATTGGAATCACATTTTCATTATAAAATGTAATGCTTGAACTTGGTCCATTTACGAACAAGTGATTTTTTACAATTCCATGATATAATAATAATAAAAGTAAAATAATTGAACAGAATGATTTTACGGTTTTAAATCAATACTTTTGTTTACGCTTGATGGAAGTTTCGCGAAAGGTGACACCCTCACGAAGTCTCGAGAGGTCGTACCTAATTAGCATCACTCACCCTTGTTTATGCACGGCTCAGAATCTCAAGACAATGCATGAAAAGTAAGTTCACATTATGAAGAATCATGACTCTGCGTACTAATTAAAGCGTCAACGAACGAAACTGTCTTTATACACGTATTTGACTTTTTTTTATATTTTCCTCTGTTTTTTGGTTTTTTCCACCCAAATAATTTAAAACGATATATTTATTTATATTTGAAATAATTTTCGATTGAAAAAACCGATTTTATTTTTGAAACAATATTCTGTTTAAAGCAAATAAAAACTGCAGGATATCTGTACATTGTATGAATAACAATATACCCATTTAAGTTGAACAAATGTAGTAAGCATCAGTCGTGCACGTCAAATAAAACATCGAAAAATGAATCAGTATATTTAGAAGTAACAGACAAAAGAAATCAATCTTAAGTACAATATTTTCCTTTAGCTTCCACAAACTGGAAACATTTTCTCGTTTTGAAACGAAGAGAAGATATCTTTCATACATATCTTATAATTTGAAAAATTGTTCCAACTCTATGTGTATACTGACGAATAAACAGGACACACGATCCATCTTGCTGATGAAAAATCAAACTGCTAACAACAATAACAGTAGCAAATCCTATTTGTCATTTTTAGTGTATCAAAACTTGCGAAATGCAAGACGTGCGGAATCGTTGGTGTACCAAACGAGGTCAGATACCCCTGCGAGGGTAACGTGAAATCGTGGCAATAAAAGCCGAAGGGCCGATCCGTGCAAAACGCGGCCACGTGAAATGAAAAAAATTGTTCGACTGTAAGGCACCCCCCACCGCGCTGGTGGCGCATAAATTGTAAAATGGATGGCGGAATTTTTCGAGGGTGGGGTTTTTGTATTGTGCGCTAGGAAGTCCGTCTCGGAAGTGGTACTGTGCACGAGTCCGGAACAAAGGGGGGGATTGCGGATGTGTGCACACGGTCCGAGGCGTATGTGTGACATTTTATGGACTAAACGCATGAGTCGTTGTGCACTCGCACCATTACCCGCCCCGATGCGAGACGTACTTGACTTCGCGCACAAACGTGCCGCTACTGCAAGTGTTTGTAGGACGTATTTTACATATAAGGGTGTAAGTATTCGAGCACATACACGTGGTCATCGAGTTTCACGCTCGTGTATGTGCGAACGCATAACTAGCGTACGTCGGATGTCAGACTAGTTTGCATTTAGTGAGTACCCGCGAATCCAAACACTTCGCTACACTGCACTTACTTGCAAAGTGACATTTCCCGGGTTTGTAAGCAGGCGTGAACCTGCAATCAATGGATATGTGAAAAGTGATTTTTGGATTCCACTTGTTTCAGATGATACCAGCCGTTACTCCAGTTTAAACGGGGGCTCAAAAAAATCGGAAGACCGCACTGACGGAGAAAAAAGTGAGTTCATGGTTTAATAGTTTATTATGCATGGGTCTTCGTATGTTCACTCAAAAGCCCTGCAGTCACTCTTTCACGCATATGCTTGAATGTTTTATCTGCAGCCAATAATTCTTTGACAGAGCGCGATCGCGGTACGCCATTCCAATAATTTCTCGTTCATTGTCTCTCTAAGCGCTGCAATACATTTTTATCCGAGATTTGTTTGACTTTTTTTTTCGAAGAGCTTATAATTCATCTCAGTGTGAATAAATATATCCTCCATTATATACGATTCGCAAAACATCGTCCATCAAGTGTAATATGTAAATTACGCGTAATTCATTACACTGAATATGACAATTGTCAATTATGTCATGTCACACGACACTCCACACGAATTACATTGTACTAGCAATTTAACTTCCCCGTGTCATTTAAATTTTATATAACCATTTTGTTATCCACCCGTGTGTTTGTTTGGTTGCGAAACAAGGCGCCTGTTGGTACAACATCGATTTATTTCAATGACTTCACAGAACAAGACACTGAGAACTATTGTTACGCCACCGACGCGGAGGAAAGCAATACGAAAATGCCGTGCAGCTCGCGAAACCGACGAAACCGACGTAATCGAAACCGAAAACGAATTCAGCGACCAACCTCGCCACCAAAAGACATTTCAACCTCTGAAGCAGAAGAAGTTGATGAACAAAATTTCATTTGCGATAATCATTCCGTTACCGAACAAGAAAAAATTGTAGTTACAAATGAAGTTTCAAATGATTTACCGATTGCTCAAAATCTTTCAATTGCTAAAAGTAGAGTAAAAAAGACAAATGCAAAATAAAACAAAAGCAAGTAGATGCAAATTCACAAGTTTGTGAGATCTCAAATATAAGCACCGAACCTCTGACAGCCAAAGTAGATCACATAGATGGGGTAGGTATTGTGGAATCTGGATTATCACAAGATAATAACTCCGTGATTACCATTGTGGAACCATTTGAACTTGTTCGAACTGCTTCGAATGAGCTAACTTTGGCAATAAAAAAAGAAGAATCTGATAAAGACGTTGTTATTAAGCACAATGGAGTAGAAATCTCTGAAGTAGACAGTGATGTTGACGTTGAAAATAGTAAAACACCTATTATTTCTGAAAACGACTCTGATAGAAAAGAAGATTCAGGTGATGATTCAGAAAAACATATAATGTCACCTGACGAAGAGAAGAACTTAAGAAATTTCATTGAGACGCTGCAGCTGCCATCGTTATCCTCGCAAAATAATCACATTGCTCGTCATAAAATCGACGCAGAAAAAATAGCAGCAGCCAGTATCCCATATAAAAAAGCTTATAAACGTGCTATCTTGGAATCATATTACTCACAATCACATGAGGCTCGATGCCTCGATATTATTCAAGAAGAAGGAGAAAAACAAAGTGAAGAAGCCGATCAAAATATTCGCGACTTTATCAATCAGGAAATTGGAAAATTTAGAAGAAGTGATGATTATTCAAGAAGACAATTGAGTGAAGAAAGTTTTCATGGAGAGAATGAGTGGCATAATAAAGTGTTGAATGTGATGACCGAAAATCATTTAGATGAAAAAAATGGTTCAATTTGTACTGAAATCGGATGCAACAGCTCTCCTACAAAAATTCGGAAGAATATTGTGGAAACTATAAAAAAAGATGCACTATCAAAAGACCTAATAAATGCAGTCACTGAAAAAGTGACACAAATGACAAACGAAATACAAGAAGATCTTCAAATGTATAATTATAATAACCCCATTGTTGATAATTTACAAAAAAAACAAAAATCTAATTCTACTGAATCAGAAGTACCTATATCCGGAAACGACGTTGATGCTAAAGCACCACAAACTTCATCTCAGATCTATTGTTGTGATCTGAATGAAACTCCAGAAATTCCTTCTCTGCCAAGTAATATAACAATCTCATCTAGAGGTCAACCGCCTATTCCACTGATTCGTACACAAATAATTCGTTCCACTTCAGATCGGAATCCTTGTTTGCCTGAAATGCAGCCTCGATCGGAATCTCATTTCAATGTGTCGAGATACAAAACGTTAGAAGCTTTATTGAAGAAAATCTCAGAAAATGCAATCCCAAGTTATGCATATCCATACTATGACGTCTTGTGTGCTATAACAGAGCATGGTTTTCCAAATGATTCTTTTTTGATATTTGATACTATTTCTCAAGCGATTTTAAGTCATAACTGTTCTAAAGAAAGTCTAAAAAAATTGCCAAGTTTTGATAAGTTGAATGTTCCAAAAATCATCAGTGACTCAGTTCGAAACATGCAAATAAAAGTTGAGAAATTCAACGAAAGTCCTATATATGAGTTTAACGACAATGTTAGCGAAAATGAAAAAATGAATGATCATGTTAATAATGATCAAGAAGGTGCAATCATAAACTCAAATAAGGATGGCAAAATAATCAAAGATGATCAAAAAGAAATTAAAAAATCGGTTCACGGGGTAGAAAAAAATATTTTCGAAATATCGTGTGAAAGTCAAAATAGTATCAAATACGATTTTTTACAAACTGACATCAAGTCAGTTGATTGTAAAAAATTGAAAAAAATGAATGATTCAAATGATGATGATAAAGTATCCACGCTTCACTCCAATTCGAAAGCGCTGAGTCCCGTTGATTGCTCAAGCAACGATTTATCTAACAGCTTAGCGACGGTGAGCACGGAAAAATTCTATCCACTACAAGCGTCAGTAACGGACATCACTTCCGTGATCGAAGAAGAAGAGCAAAACAACAAGGGATTTGGAAAAAGGCCAAGATGCCAGAGACGATCACCACCGCTGAATCGCAAGCTCACGTTATTGCAAAGTCTGGAAAACATCAAATATTCGTCGATCAAACATTTGAATCACGTACCTTCGAATAATATTTTGAATGAACACCCTCAAGTAATAATGAAAGAAAATTACTATCAGCCAGATACATTAACTAATATTTCTTTGAAGAAACTTTTATCTATGCCCTATGGGACAAATGTCATCCAGAAATTGATTATTAAATCGGATAGTAATATATTCGGAAGTAACTGCGACCACACTCAATCTTCGTTGAACAAGAATACCGCAAAATATGTGAACTCATTGAATAATCAAACAACTATGGGTCACAGACCAAACATTTGGGTAGGCGTTCCAACGGAAGAGAATCCGAAATTGTTAGTTTGTCTTTCTCCATCTCAACAAGAAAGTCAAGTTAACACTAGTGTTGACAAATTGCTTGACCTTCACACAAAATTCCTAAATAGAACTCGATGTCAAACGGAGACCAAAATGCAATGTGTCTCTCCGTTATTGTATCATTTCATCTATGATTTATCTGAAACACAAAACAATAAATGTGTAAATCAGAAAAATAATTCACTCCTGAAAACATGTGATAAGCAAGAACGTTCTAAAATCACGCAATTAAGTGATTGGTTTAAATTAGCACGTTGCACTGGAGCGTCCAATTCAGATTATGATATTAATTTTGATACGAATCAAAAATGTAAACCTGCAACAACTTTTGTATCACCAGTTTTATATCAGTTCACGTTGGATCAAGCTCATGAAGATGTCGAAAAATACATCACAGAGAAGTCGAAAAAAATTGTCGAAAGTAAATGTCATTCGACCTTACGGAACAGTGATCCAAATGAAGACCGTTTGGAACTCACGCGATCTTGTGATTGGTTGAAACAAGCTCGCCGTAACTTTACGTCCGAGTTGTTAACGGATGACTGTAATCACAGCAAAGATAAGATAATTATTACGAAACCCAACGCCGCTATTCGAAACAGAATTCCCGAGCGTCATTATGTTAACAGCGCGTTAATTGTGCGTGGCAACGACTCGTCGATTCGGAATACGACGCCGCTTCGCCGTAGTCCAATTTCCATGAACAGCGCGATAATCGATAAGTCGCCCACCACATCGGATAGCAAGCGGACACCGACAGTTTGCAAGCGGTCCTGGGATTTGAGGCACAATGTGAATCCAGCCTTGATCGATGACAAGCCATCGATGCCTGCAAAAGCTAAGAGGATCGTCACAGTTGATCGTTCTTGCATAGACACTAGAAGTTTGTTTGACAATTGCCAAAGCCCAATCAAAGTCGCTGATACAAGCCAACTTAAAAGAGTCACCGCTGCAGAGATAATGGACAATTTGAAGCAACTCCAAGCTAGTTTGGTCAAGCAGGTGAATGTACAAAGCGAGCACTCGGTGCCACAAAGGTACTTTGAAGAGCAGCTCGAGTATGTTGAAAAATTGGAGAAACAACTCAAGAAAGTCATTTTAGCAGAAGAAGACAACGAGCTAAAGAGCCAAGTTACTGATGAGTTCAAATTAGCCGGGATCCAAACTTCTTATGATGAATTAAAAGAAGAAGGAATATTAATTAGAAATATTGATGATGAGGAAGAAAAAAATACTGTGATCCGACGAAAAAACAATCACAAAAATCAAAAAGTTTTTAGAAACACCACACATTTTGAAAACTTAGGTCGACAAAGTCCTAGAAATGAATCTTGGAAAAATGAAATATCAGAAAGGCCCAAATCGACCGTTTTATCAGTCCCTACGAGTGGTGAAATTTTTCGTCAAATGATGTTCGATGAATACGTGAACAAAGTTCTTGAACGTGAAGAAAGGAAACACCTCAATGTTGTCAAAATAAGTTCTCATGCAGACTTAAATAAACAAGAAAATAAACCAAATATGAGCACAGTAGAAGTCGAATTTATTGAGAAAGCAAAAAATCGACTACACAAATTTGGTATTCAGTTGGATGAGTCAGAGTCTGAAACAAATGGTGAATTCAAGGAAACTGAAGATAAAGATTCTGGTGCTGAAGCGAAGTGTCTGGTGGATGGAAAAGAGGTGACGGACGCGAAAAACTTGCCGAAACATTTGAGAGAGTTTCTGAAGATTCCTAGGATAACAGAGGATGAGAACGACGTTGGTGAGTGGTCTCGGTTGCTGCGTGGATCTGAATTACTTCTGTTTAATTGTTGATAAACTAACACGCCCAATTTTTAGACAATATAACTTTACAAATAAAAAGAAGATTACTTTGATTGATAAGTGATTGGCATTTGATTGATTTATCAGTAGATTAGTGTGTGAAGCTTTATAATTTGTGACTTTGAATTATTAAAAACTTTTTCTTAATTAATTAATTGAGGAAACTTAAAAAGTTCCTTACTAATAAAAATAAATGTTATTGAAAGATAATGATTATATGTTACATTTTGAAATATAGCCTTACAATAAACAGATTTAAAACGGTTAATAAATCTTAATAAAAATTGCACGACATATTGCATAAAATTAAAATTTTTCTAACTTATGGTATATGTAATATCGTAATATTTTTTTCCGAATAATAAATATTCTAATTTTCGTTCTACTATTTTAGGTTCGGTTATCAACACATACAAGTATTGCAGATTAGTGCAAAAATATATTTGAGTATATCGTATTCTAGTCATTAATTTGATTATTTTATAAGTAAGTAAATTACATGAGCTGCTATACAACATCCTTACTGTTTAAGTTGAAAATAAATTATTCGAATAATTTTTGCTTCCAACTACGGTGTATTATCTCAAACCCTAACACAAATTATTTTCATTCCAAATATCCGAGCATCTAGCAATCCATACAATTATTACATTGTTGATAAATTATCTCACATGTTATAATAAATAACTCTAAACATTTCATCATAGTGACGCTAATTAATGTAGTTCCAGAAATTCTACTATTATAATACTCTCGATGGACGTTGTTCGAATGAGGTCTGTGATATCTTTTCCCAAAATTATATCGTTAGTTAACGTAACAGTGAATGAGAAGCTCACATAACATACAAAAATAACATTACATCAAAATGCAATAAAGTTAATAAAAAAAGGTAGCTAGAAAATCAATCAAACATTGCTCGGTATGTTGTGAGCACGTTTCGATGAAAAGTGTTTCCATAAATACGTGGAAATATGAAATGTCTTATTTTGTCATCAGTTAGATATAATACAGAAAATTAATTCTGGAAAATTGCCAAGCGTTGCGTCGAACCAGATTTCCTTCAACGATCTTGCCTCTTTATCTAATTTGTTTGACGAATCTTTATTGAAAATTGACCTAAAAAGCGCGCCTTTTTTCACCTCGTTTTACCGACTATAAACAAGTTGTAACGGGAGTAAGCTGTTTACTCGTGTTGTAGATCGGTTCGCGCGCTGAATTCGGTCGTTTGCTATGCCCCAATCCGAAATTACGGAGGCCTACCATGCGTCGCGGCACTCTGATTCACGAGAAGTATCGCGCTGCTAAATTTAGGGTCGACGGAAAAAATAGGCCAGTGGCTGGACGTTATAGCATCCCGGTTCATAGTAGGAACCTCCGTCTTCTTTCGTCTATTTCCGAACGTTGCGAAACTGGATGAAACAGCGGGAACCCAAACAGACCGTATTTACAGACCTAACCGGACTAAGAGATCAATGAAACACTATCATGCGATTGTTCGGTTTTCTAATCTCGATTAAGTTTGTTGTATGTTATTTCACTCATTTGTTTGTATTTGTAATTTGTTAGTCTATGTATCGCATAATATGAATATTGCAAAACGAAATGTAAAATATGAAACAATATTTTTACCGGCTTCAGGCTTTTGTGAATCGATTATCGAATCGTAAAACTGCTTCAATTTTCACTTTGCATGCAAATCAAAAATCATTTTTTCATTTATATTAATCTTTGAGTTTTGTCAGAAGATTGGCATGCTAGTTTCGTACACACTCAGGTTAATGGCATTGCATCTGGGAGATCTAACGACCTTCTGCAAGAGATTGATAAACACTTGACAATAGCCAAGGGCTTTCTGTTTGGTAAAGGTGCGTTGTTTTATTTTCTTTCTATCGTTCGGCGTCTTAATTAAAAAAATACTTTCAGGACCGGAGTTCTCTAAAGAATGTCATTTTTCTTCTTATTCTCTTAATTATACGTCTCTTAGAAATGTCGAACTTGCCATCTTGGATATTTATTGTTCTTTTTTTCCCCTATAGAAAATGAAGTCAACACGAAAACGTTTTATGCGATTCTGCTGAATAGTGCCAATTTCTAGTTTCTCAGAATACGAGTATTGTCATGGGTCACAGAGTTATTGGCAGTAGACAGAAAAAAAAAAATACTGACTGTGTCCCTTGATCGCACGCGACGTTCTAACTAATGACAAAGCAGCTCCGATAATTTTCCTTCACACGCCTCGCGCTGTCACTTCCGCTATCGGTCATCCGTCAGACACCATCAGCTTCCGCCACCAATGTCGCCGCTCTGATATCAATACTCCGGTCGCAAGCATTCACCATTTCGGATAAACTTTGAAATTGAGAACAAAAAATTTAATTTTTCGAAACGTAAACAAACTATTGATCGTTATTTATTTGTTTGCAAACAAAAATAAAACAGAAATTCTATTTGAGTTTACGCTTTTTCAAAACATTTTTATCTTTACGAACAATCGTATAGTCTTTTGCAACCCATCGATTCAATTTATCGTTTGAAATCTTTATTACCAAAACACCATTTTAACAAAAATTTATGACAAAAAATTGACGTCAAACAATAACGGTTCAGTAATTCAAAAAATCGATCTAAAAAGTATTCTCTTGAATTCTTATGCATATTTCTGTAACGTCCTTCACGTATCAGTGGGTTTTCTTGCCTCAGAACTCAAGTATCAAATTTGCCATTCGTAACACGGTTATATCATAGCTATTTATTCCGTGCATTTGTAGACACACATGATATCCTGCGAACAAAAATAAACATGGTGTATCGGTAATTGCTTCGAGAAGACGAGTTGGATTACTAGTTTTGTAAATGGAAGCATTTGTCTTTATCTCACAATTCCATCTCTTCTTCACAGATGGGTGTAACAATGCGCTTAAATCGCGCTTGACTATCCGACATTAATTTTAATTCCAATACTTCTTTATTCACAACACTCCCAACGTAGAAATTGTAAACTGTGTTTTATTCAATTTCATGGAGTGGTCACCGCGTTCCATTTCAGTGAAAGATCGCGGTCAAAAGTATTATTTGAAGAGACAAGTGTCGATTTAATGAAAGTTCACATTTTTTCTAATCCAACAAACTAAAAATAATCAGAAATGATTTTGCAATTGAATTTTTCACTTTAATTTTTCTTCTTTCCATCTTGTTGAGTGAAGTTGATTTATTTACATTGTTTAAAAAAATATTGAGTGAATTTTCAGAGTTTAAACTGAGTAAATAAAACTTTAAACCACGTGAAAGCAAGCAACGTGCGGTTGTCGCCGCAAGATGGGATGTTGAATTGTGCGGCAGATCGAAGTAGCCCTGGCACGTTTTCCGTTTACGTCGACGTCAACGTAAACTCAAACGGAGACGGCGTCACTACGAGGCATCGGCGTCGGGACGCCTCAGTCCTGCGCCGTCATTCGCGCGTTCTCATCGCACCCGTAGCGTAATGTTGTAGCTTCAAAGCTCGGGAAGTCACGTTGACATCCGACTCAATAAATACCGAATACAGTACCCGCAGTATACCCAATATTGTGACAGTGACTATGTTAGAGAAAAGTGAGTGCAGCTGCGTTGGCCCCGATTCTTGTCGAGTGTGCAAGATTATTGTCATCATTTTTCGAAACGATGTGCGCGACTGTACGGATTTCGAGTCATTGTTTTCCATACAACGATCGATTTCCGTTTACGTAAGCTGCTATCAGTTCGATGTCCCGACTCAGTCAAGATGGGAAAAATTTTCACAACCTGAAAAATAAAAATATGTGTTAAATTCAGTTCTCTGTTACATAATCGGGGATCGCGTTATTAGATCGTGCACACTGCGTCGTGCCGCTGAAAACAGGAAGTATCGTTTTGTTGTTCGCAACTTCCAGTCGGTCAGGTTTGAATAATGCGCGCTTGCTACGATACCGCTCATTTTTGCTCGATAATGAATATCCAATGGGTCGTCGATTTTAATCGAGTTTTGTTCATTACCCGTGTGACAAAAATAGTATACTTCAGTATACATAAATCGTCCGCCGCAATATTTGTCGACATTTCGAGCTTGACATAATTGAAAAATTGTTTTAAACATTACCACGAGGGACATTACAGAAGAAAAATTTGAATTATTATTTGGCCGTTGACTTCTTGTATACAGTAAATCTTGTCTTTTCTTTTGAAAAAGAAAAACTCTTTTTTAACTTTTTCTTTCTTTTGATAACAAAAGATCATAGAGAACAAGAAACCAAGTCACTACACCGGCATTAATTTCATCTTATCAAGTTAAAGTTATTACTTCAACTTAACTGTTAATTAACTTTATCAAAACACTGTATTAATTTCATGATAACGGAAATTAATTGATTCATCCTTCTATGTATGTTTCTAACTTCGTTGATAGTACGTGTCATACGTCGAATAGAGAAGCGTGAGAGATGGAGCGTGATATAAAGTGCAATTCATCTGCCATACTAGTGATAATTTTTATTTGATTATCTTTTAACAATTTTTTGTTTAGTATTGATCCGCAGTTTTTTTATTTTCAAGCCAACGTCACGGTTCAAAATGTGGTTATATTAACAGAGCGCCGCACACATTTAGAAATAAAATCAAACACAAAAACAAATCGATCGGAAAATAGCAAGGAAAATAAACTCACGTGTGGATTACGGGATTTCAACACTCCCGCCTAATGTATGTTAACTTCATTCTAAGATTTGTGGGTATTAATATACCTGATGACACAATTTTTCATAAAATGATTTCAAGGATATATTCTCAATATTTTGAAATTATTCTGGAAACACATATAGCTGAAATTTTATAAAACCATGGAATTTGACAAAAAAACATCAAAATCGTTCTTTGAAAAAATGAAAAAATTTTTAGTTTGAATAATTATATATAAATTAAATGCATACTCATATTTCACACGTAAATCTAATCAACAATATACAAAAACATCATCTCGAAAATGAAAAATCTAGAATTATTTTGAAATTTATTTTTTTACAAGTTTTGTCTTACACGCGTTTTTTGTGTTTTCACCGCTCACGTCTCATCAAGCGTGTTTCTTTATTAATGAGCGGCAGAGTCAAGCATGCAGAAAGCAGAATGGATCTTTAAAAAAACCGTGCGGGTATATAAAAACATTTTATGCTTTCGACATCACCAATAACGTCGGATTTTTAATATATGCATTCTCTAGATGATTTTTTTTAAATAAATTGTATAAAAACATGATGAAGCGAACTCATTAGAACATTTTTCTGAGCGATATAAAATCACGTAACAATTTAAAAAACTTGAGCAATTAAGAAAGGAAATGTACGCAATATTCAAAGTGTAAACTCATCATTAAATGATAATCTCACGAATGTGCGTTCTAACATTTATTAACGCATCACTGACTTAAAATATAACCCCCCAATTATAAGGTGTGTCACTAACAAATTTGTCATGTCACAAGCGAATTATACGGCAACAGCGTAAAACACTCTAATCAATTCAGCGTGAAAAAATCAAAGCCCGAAATGTTTATTTATATCTCATCTCTCTTTCATCAGAATAATTTTCTGGCAAACTGTACTTATCCATTTCATTTGATGTCGATTTTTGCATTTGAACAAATAAACCCCACCGTGAATTGGAAAGTGTGTACGATCTTTTGAAATCTGAAAACAAATTGAAAAAGCCAACTGATAAACAAATGACTCGAAACTACGCAGTTCGGTATTGCGTGCACACAAAAACTGTCACTGAGTGTACTTGTTTTTCCATGCCAATAATGGGACATTGAAAATGATGTGAAATTCATTTGATACTTGCAGAGAACGTCATGTACGTCCCGACGTTCAAAGCATCGTCAGCGAAGCCAGGTAAATCGTGCGTTACTTGTCAAATGATTTGCCACTGAAACATTTCAGTTATTTGAGACGAGCATGTGTCCAACGCGACGGATACGTGTTTAATGTTTGTTTCATTCGATATATCAGTGCATTATGACTTGCTGTTAAAATACAAACTCCATTGTATCAGAAAACAAAGCGGACACACTGTTGCGCTTGATGACTGTCTTCGTTTTTGCGCTTTGCGATCAATTAATTGACTGTTAAGCAGGCGCAATTACGCGTGGACATGATATTTCAACGACTGGTGTGCGGTCAATGGGAGACGTGCATGACATTTGCCGAGGTGTGATGTCGCTTTAATTTGAGCTAATGAGTTTTGTCAGATTGAAGTGCTGCACGTAAAGGTGCCCGGGCATAACAATATAACGCGCTAACACACGGCACAATATCCACGGCTTGCTGAAAATAGGGGTGTGAATCGTGTGCAGCAGCGTGCTCCAGAAACCCTCCTCATAATATTGTCAACGAGCTCCGTCAAATAGCAATTATGCGAGCCGCTAATGTAGCGCCGCGCTAAATTTACATCCTTCTCAAAACCAGATTTCATGCCCATGAATAAATTTGCAAATCGAATTAAATCCGCACGCCGCAATCGAATCGTCTGAGTTTGCAGTTTTTTTTGTCACCCTTGTTTCGTGCCTGATAAAATGTTTGCCAGGTTTACTTCGGTAAATAATAATTCAACCTTCAATTTTCTCCACAAATGTTTGATACATTTCGAGCTTGCTTCGCATTACAAAATATTTGTTTGGTGCAATTTTACGGGTGTGGAATTGAATATAGAAATGGTTTTTGCAATATTTGTTGACAAAAGTTTGTTTATTTTTTTGAAAGGTGGGGGAGGGAGGGAGGAAGTGTATGGTTTCATTTTAGTGAATGGTTTTCATTAGGATGGGAAATAAAATCACATTAACTGGTATAATTTTTCTATTGCATTCTACGATTATGAAGGATATATGCAATGTCTAATATGATTTTTTTATTAGAAATGCCAGACTGTCTGGATAAAAAGGAACTTGAAAATATTTACAATTTCGTATGATGTAGATTTTCTGAATACGTAATATAAGTATACGTGTATTTTCAGCTTGACGCACTTTCCTAACATACTTTCTGTTTGAACAAAAGTTTCATTGATAAAATTTACAAACAAACCTTACTTGCAAAAAACTTTGATCATTTATAAAAAATTTCAAAATAAAAATAAAAATAAAATTCATTCAATTATAATTATATATAAATTTATTAGAAAATTTTTCTATCCATTATTCAATTTGACAATTGCAGCATAAATTTTTCGATAACATTCCAATCACTCATTCGCTCGCAATAAAATATTTGTCATGTTTCTTAAATTCGGAATAAGTGTCACTTACAAGAAGAAATAATATTTCAAAGTGTTCGATAATTACTTATTTTCAGAACATCGGCTGAAGAATAAGTTTCATAATACCAGTAGCTCGAGCACAGTGTTGAACATAAAGTACAATAAGCCACAATTTTTGGCGAAAAAAAAAAAATTGCACCAAGTGTAGTCGAGTGAAGAAATTTACAACTCGAAATTGCGTCGTATAAAGCTCATATTGAATAAAGTCGTGAATAACGTAACAGTTGCAATAAATAACGAGCTGGGCTTTGATTTCGTGAGCCCGATAAATTTATTTGCGGTCGCAAATTTTCAATTGGCAAACAAGCGAGTGGAACGTAGAGCCCGAAAAGAAAACCATCCTTTATATAATACTCCGCCAGCCAAGATTATCCACAGTTCGTCTCACTTTTTCTCAACTCTTGCTGTTTCCCCTCCCTGGCTTTCTTCCTTCACCTATAGCACCTATTTGCTGGCGTATATTTTGGCTCGAGTTATGAATTCGTGTGTTTCCGGTATCCAATTTCGTAATATTAGGACGAAGACCTCATTTTTAAGTATGAATGGAAAAAAAACTTTGAACGACGAGCTGTGCGCACCGGTAAAAATCGTTCCACTCCTTTTCATGTGGAAATATATATGTTTTAACATTTTTTTTTTTTCGTAACATTTCGATAATGCATGTCACTTAACCGGAAGAACAACAACATTTTGCTTGGTTGCATCGCTTTTGAAAAGCACAGGATGACATAAAGCTCACTAATAAATGTGTTTCTGAGCAAGAAATAAATGATGATTCACCAATGTGCGTGGGGTGTTCACACTAACGCCAATGCGGAACGAAAATAACCGCAATGCTATGTACATTGATTTGTGAGAGGAAATTCGAAATTAATTGGCGCCATTAACAGGTGTCTGGTCACCTGGGAGCGAGCGTACCAAACAGCCGAGTCCTGAACACAGGGAGGATAACGACAAGGATGAAGGAATCGCCCCGATTTGGACGCCATCAAGCGCAGGACCTAGTCCTCGCGCTGAAAGAAAGGAATTCCGTCCAGTGCAATTCGAAAGTCCCATTTTAGGCCGGAAAAAGAAACCCGAATCGGTAATTCAAAAATAATACTCTCATAAAAGCATTTGACATTTATTTTTATCATATTTAATAGAAACATATTTGAAAAAAGATAAATGTAAAAGCAATGTTCATCCATTCATAAACAATTTGCAACAGATTTAATTTTGTATTACTTTTTTTAAAAGTGTGCCATTTGTTTGAATCTCAAACAGGCAGAGTAATTCATTTGTTTTATTTTTCATAAATTGTCCGCGCAAATCTCAACGCGATATTTTACAGTAAAAAAGCGAAGCCAGACATTATTCATTGTAAGCGAAATAAAAAACGATATAGGTACCGTCAGCCGAGGCGCCGCCACCCCCTTGGGAGCAAGAGGAAAACAGAAAGGAGCCGATACAAAGCACAACATCTAGAATTGTAAACTCTCACTCAGCGCCGACACAGGGACTAAATACCCTCGCCGGAGCTCCACGTTTGCCCAGAGCTCAAAATCCCACGATAACTCTTCTTCAAAAAGCCAGAGGTATGGCAATATTTGTCGACATTAACTCAAAATTCCGCTACTGATATTAAATACGAGAGTCTATTACAAAAGCCGATCTTCGTGGAATCTTTACAATGGCGATCAAACAACTTGCAAATTTCATATTAAACGTTTTTGCTTTGAAAAACTGTGCACAAAAAATTCCGACCTCATAAACAAGTTCATGAAAGCTGTCTTGGGGCTCGAATTTTAAAATCATAAAAATTCTCATAAAATATCTTTTGAAAGATTACTTTTTCGTACAAAAAAAATGTACTACAAGTCTATAACTGACCTTTGAATAAACGCCATTAAAATTCATATCGAGCTGTGATATCAAACGCATGATCTATCTTCTAGTTAAATAGTGAAAAATATTTTTCGTTCCTGCTCGAGATAAATTTCAGCTAGATTTGAGAGTATCGAGACGGGTATATTAAAATCGTCCAGATTAAACTATTTTCTGCCTCAAGTGGTCTCTCAATCTTTAATGTATGACATACTATATTCATAATGCTTTCAAACGATACAGCCGGCGTCGTTAGCGAAGTTAGACTTGAATCCCAATTAGGTTTGCACTCTCAAACAGATTTATGGTTCCATCAAGTGTACTGTAACAAGCAAATTCTTGATATCACGTATAATAATTGATATATATTTTTACGGCCATTTGATACTACGGCGTTTATGCCTTCATCCGATACAGCTTGTGTATAATCAATTAACAAAATAAGACAAACACAATTTTTGATGATTTATTATTTTATTATAAACTGAGATAGATGTTACAATTGTACGTTTTTTGGTAAATTTACATGTTAGTATTATTACTAATATAAATCATGTCAATAACGTTTATAATTGGACGATTTTCTACAAATTTTGTATTTTATTTCAGAGGGCCAAATTCCCAAAGGGGCTGCTTATTTGGACCAGACTGAAGGCTATGCACGTCCCATGTTAGACGATCCGCTGATTAGCCCAGGCGAAGCTGGTAAGGATACCATAACTTTATTCGATACATTTTATCAGAGAGAAAATTTTTGATTGCGTGTATATAAAACGTTATATCATGAAACTCAAATAACATAATGATCGGTACAAAATTGTAATAAAAAATTTATACCTTAAGGCGTTATGAAAGGTTAGTTTTGTTTACAAAAACAAATCGAGGTCAGAAGGTCATGAAATAATAATTTTTGTAAAACAAAATATACCCGAATACTGTTGATATTTCAAAAAGTATTATAGTATATTTTGTTTGAAAAAAAAATTGTTGTTATGTTTCCTGAGCTAGATTTATTTTCGTAAATAAAACTAATCTTTGATACAGCCTTAAAGTTTCCAATATTTTTTCAACCAAAATAAACACTACGAATCAAAACATATTCAATTACTTTTAGAAATGCAGATTCAGGTTTTAGTGAGATTAGTTTTTTCAAAACAAAACTCTGTTGGAAAATCAAAACATACTTTGATTTTCGAAAAAATTAGATTTTAAAAGGCATCTAAGAAGCAATACAAACATTTTTTTCATAAAACAAAATACATGAGAATTTTTTTTGAAATTAAAAAATTATTTAGATATATTTTGTTTTACGAAAACAATTTTTGTGATGTTCTTTGACCTCGACTCGTTTTTTTTTGTAAACAAAACTAACCTTTGATACGGCCTAAGCCATATTGAACCTGTAACTGTAAAACTTGGTCCGATTTTATATTTAAATCATATCACCGAAAGTTGTATTCAGTTCACGAGTATAATCGCATTATGCATACAATCACGCGACCGTTTTTCACATCGAAGACTGAACAAGAATTTTAATCGACACGTACTCGATTAGTTTATACTCCAAAAAAGGAGTATCAACGTGAATCCGAACAAGAGAATGAATGGGCGCAGAGAATGGCCGATCCAAGTCAAAGACAATGTGAAGGTATCGGTCCTACGACCAGAGACGGCATGCCCCTAGTTTTAAGATCGGTAAGTTAAAAATAAAACTACCAATTTTGTGATAATTAGAAGGAAATTGGCTTGATTATAATGCTGGTTTAAATCGAGCCATAAAAAGCGGAAGTTCACAAATTACGTAAACGCCTATTCCAGGAAGTCAAAGAGGACAACCAAGCGAAATGGTACAAAAAGATGTACGATTCTTTGCACCGAGCCGGTAAAAAGGGTTAGTCTGAAATTACGGTTTTTACATATTTTTTTCTATCTATGTAAATCTCCAGTTAATTTATTTTCTCTTTCAAATTCATTTCAAAAAGTTCGCCTCAAACAAAAACAAAAATTAATCTCAACAATTTTCTGGTACAATTAATTCAAAAGCTTATGTAAAAAGCTTATGTAAAAAGCTACTTCCAAAAGCAGCAAATCCTGGTGTATTAAAATTGAACGTTATAACTTTCAGACGACTACGTAACCATCCGCTACAAACCCCGACGAGGTGAATATCATCTTATTGAAGTTGCTGCTTAATCAGTGCGTTTTGATTGCGCGGCTAATATTAACATCCAGTCTATTATTTTTTTCTGTTGAATCAAACTGAGCAACTAATTTGCTTTCAAATCCGACTTTTAGCTTCATTTAATTGTAGCTTGGCGACGAAAAAATACTATGTAGAAATTGTGAGAATATGCGGATCAAACATGCTGCTGCGTTTATCTGTTAAAAGTTGGTGCAAACTTACTTTAACTGGAATGCACGTGGGATATAACAATAAACGAGTTTAACATCCGAGTGTGTATGTGTTTTTGTGTTCCTTAATCATCAACTAATGGAAAGCTTGAATCATAAAACAATTTCATCATTTCATTTTATAAATAAAATACGATGTTTGTTATGGAACGTTTATAACTTTTCTGAAATACATTAGACTCAAAATTACATCATATTTTCGTTCACTTTGATAAATTTCATCCACGTTGTAAATTTACACAAAATTCGTTTTCAACTAAAAATGGTTAAACGTTACATCCTCTTATTCTGCGAACGAAATCTCAGGTTATTGTTTGGACTTTTTCAAATTATGAAATGCTAAACGATTTAAATTTTTTTACATCTTTCCATCCTCTCTCTTACTTTTTTCATATTATCTACGAAATGTAGAAAAAAATACGTGAAAATATTCTTGAAACATACTTTGTCATATAAATAGTATAGCAAACGTAATATGCAAAAGCGTAACTTCGCAGATCTCTTGTGTGAAGTTACGAGAGGTGTGTGAGTGCGTGCATAAACTATCTCGCTTTTATATACGACGAAAAGGGCCAAGTGACCTCAAAAACAATATGAAATGGAATACATACTTTAACGCGCAGGAAATTATTTTTGCTCCTATGTCGTTCTGTGTCACACGAACCAGCGAATTGGTGTTGAATGTTTTCAAAAAAACGTGAATAATACATTCACGCAAATGATGCGTTAATAACGACGATATTTTTTGTGCACATAAACAGTTATGGTACTTTCTTGTATGATCAGTTATGGTGTTCACTTATTAGATGCTTCATAACTGCGTTGAAATTTTTTTCTGACGTTTGGCGTTGTAATTAAAAACGTTTGCTTTTTTGTGTGCGTTAGTATACTTCGTCAAACTAATCATGGGAAAAAAATTAGAAGGGTAGATTTTGCAATGATTTGTATTTCCATCACTGAAAGAAATGTTCGATTGGAGCACGAAAAATATACTTGAAAAAACATCTGAAATGAATATAAAAATTGTTTAAAATTATTTTAGAATTAAAATCAAAAGGCGGAAATTTTCAATTTCTTGCTCCATGGAAAATTGTTTTCAAAAATGATAAAAATTAAGAAAATGCATTTCAATCAAATTGAAAACATTGTGTATAATAATTTTAATTCATTCTTTGTAAATTCAAATAAGTAAAATGTTCTCCAAAAAAGTAAACTCCTTTGAAAGAGACATTTGGTGAACATTGAATTTTTTCGAATTTACAAAGTTTGACAAATTGTTATACGAATTCAAGTTTTTGCGGTTAACAATCGTTGTTACAGCACCATGACAAAAACTGGCCAATTTTGATAAAAGTTGTTCCTTTCATTTTATTTTCCAGCAAACCGATATAACAATTATGGAAATAGCACCAGAAGCGGTTATTTAAGCGAACCCGAATCGCGAGTCTATGATAAATCAGCCACACTTGATAGTCGTCGGCGGCTGCGCAATAAAGAAAATGATTACCCTATATCGACGATACCCAGAAACAGGTACGCCAATTTTATCTCCGCAATTTAATTTGAATAAAAGTACAATTGTTCTTTGATAATGAAAATTGTTGAAAAGTTTCATATTAAAGAAAATTTTTTCAACCGTGAGCTAAAACTCAAGTATCGTTGGTTTTATTAGCGAAAATTTAAATTTTAAACTCGTTGTTTTCAGGAGTGGATCTTTAAAGCATTCTCCTGAGCCGTACAGAATCACTCCCGGACGTATTGAAGATTACGAGCCAGGACAATCTACTATATCAGATAAAGAAGCTAAGGAGGTACGTGTCGACATCATTATGAGCCCTTTGCTTTAGTCAAAACAAAATGTGCATAGTACACTACAATTTTCTTAAATATAAGCTCGCAGAGGGAGCTTGCGGAACAAAGAAAGTTGATGTTTATATATTCCTTCGCGTTTGTTACTTTTCTTCACGAACAATTAAACAAATAACTTTCAACTTGATTTTCATCAAGTCAAATGAATAAACCTGGCAAGTACATCAATACTCTTTGTTCCGGCAGAATGTTTTGTGAAAACGTTTTTTCTTGAAAGAGAACACAAAAAAGAACAATTTTAACTTAAAGGCCAAACATTTGCCTTACATATACTGATTGCCAACGTTTTCACAAGTCATCTTGAAAACTGTACATAACAATTGATACTATCAAGCTAGATCTAAAACTAATAGCATTATTACGAGCAATTGAATTCCGGATGCTAACAAAAGTAAACATTTGACGGAAATAATTGTCATCAAAGTTGTAGATGTTAGGCCAAGAATGTGTGGCGATAGATAATTGCTTAGAATTACCAAACAGATTAGGAACATGTGAAAGTTATACAATTCACCGACCGGTAAACTTGAGCATATCCCCGACGAGTATACGTTTTCAATCAACGGGCAAATTGTAAAATGTAAATTCAATGCGCGCAAATTCAAATACAATGTTGAATCGTTGAAATGACTATATGCCATTCGGTAGCGAATTGCGCAAAGTGCAAATATGCATCGGTGCATTTATCTGAGCAAAACAATGAAAAAGCGCGGCCCATTAGAGGCCCATCGTGCTACGCGGTTGACGGTTTTTCTGCAATTAACAAGCTAGCGCGAATGAACACGTCATTATACGTGGCAGCTAAGACTGCTATGGCGCCGCGATAGCGCTAGAAGTACATAAAAACAAATGGGCAGGTTCGAAAGCCTTAAGAACGTACCTTTGACTTGAACATGATTGTTTGAAAACAGCTTTGCTTTTAGCCAACAACTGTATCTTGGACAAGAAGAAAGGTAACGATGAAGCGAACGACTAATCATGATAATCATGTTACCTCGCACATTTATTTCTAAGTTCGTGCCGTACGTGGTTATTCCGGCTTAGCCATGCAGTCCATTGCAGCTCTTTATTTGATTACACTTTTTTTTCGTTTTTTTTTTTATTTTTTTATTTTTTATTTTTTATTTTTTTTGAAACGACGATAAACATTTTTCCCTCTACACACTTCACTTTGATTTTCCCTTTTTCATTACAGGTAGATTGACGTGACTTTGAAAAGCTTTGTTTCAACTTTTATACTTTTACCTCAACTTAATTTCCAGCTGGCTTTTTAGGGCTTTTTCATAGCAGCTCACGCGCAAAGAGAATTATCGACTTAATGATTTCAAACAAACGTCGTGGTCCTAAAGGAATCTGGCTCGCAGTCACCAAAAACTTTCGAATCGTCAAAACAAAAACGTACTTCTGTTTTGGAGTTATTTTAAACGTTGTGCCACGCGTTTGCATTAAGCTCAAACGAAATTTCTTTCAGTCAACTCTTTTTCCCAATGTCAAACATCATATGCAATATTGGCAAACGAATAGTAATTATTTGCGCGCTCGCTGATCAAACAGATGGAAATGTAGACGCGAGATAATTCTCTCTGTGTTTAATTTAATGGCAAACGAATTCAAAAATCACGAAATTTTTAGTGTCACTTTATTCAAATAATCATATAGATGTACATAGATTTTAACAATGTCATTGTTGATGCCTAACATAATGCAATTTCTTATTCTACTTTTTAGTGGTGGGACGAGGTCATGGATATTTTTGATGGGGTATGCACAATTTTATATTAATTAATTTAGAATTAACTTTCAGTTTATTTATAGTAATCAATTTGCTAATTTTATTATCTTATAAAAAACGTAAAAATTCAATTACAAAAATACTAATAATTAAAATATTTAGCTTCAAATAATTATCAAGATGATACATTTTTCTTATAATTATGATGATGAATGCAAGAACTGAAAATATTGATAGTTTTAATTCAGAAATAACGGATGTTTGAATAATCTATCGATTAATTCTTGTACGAGTATGAAATGGCAAAATTGAATGAAAAAATCTGTTATATTTTGCTTGAAAATTTGAAAACCTGTTTGAATTTAACGAGACTACAAAGTAATTTTTCTTTGTATAAACCATTTTTTACAAAATGCTGTTGGTCTTTGGCTTGTACCTTTTATTTAACACTATAATTTGTTTCTCTTCTCATGTTGCACTAACAAACCCATTTTCATTTTGTTTCTGCGAACAACCAGATGATTACCGAATGTAAAGGCAAAAACAAATCATTTGATTAACATCAAATAACATTTTAATTAAAAAGTACATTCCGATATACACATTGTTTCCTGAAAGGATCTTTGTTTTTTTTTTTTTTCATCTATTGTATTATGGTCCATTGTGCATTTCAGCTTCACATTTTCTCAATGGCACCCGTTAAGTTTATTCAAGTTTAATTAACGGAATTCGGTTTAATTAAAAATCGTTGAGGAAATATAAGAATTTCATTTGCGCAAACATCCATTTTAATATGGAATTTGAATTTGATGCACACAATATGACAATTCCATCTTCATTTTACAATTTAATATAAATTACCAAACGACCTGGATTTAATGTATGATACGTAATTTTGTAAATTACGTTTAACGTCTCAAAATGCATATCATCTCGAATCTAACTTTGTACATTATAACACCAAGCACGCCTGAAGTAAAATATGAAACGTCATCTGGTGTCGTAATGGTAAACCATGCGGTACAAATTTACGAAACTTTAGTTCCAAAATTTTCATTCTGTACAAGTTTATAAAAAAAAATTTGAATGCAAAATTGTAACTGATCAAACACAGGCAACAAACATTCATCATCTGTCATATTACAAATCATCCTCCACATTTTAAACTTTGATAAAATCATTTGGCCGACATATCGTTTGTCAAAGCGGAATCATCTGGGTTGTATCTGCTCTTTTATCATCATCACACAATAATATACCACGACCAGCGCCAGGAAAGCTCATTTTTGTTCCAAAACTTTGGTCAGAAAAAGATACAATTGTAAACTGTAACAAGATTGTAACAAAAAGCGTTTGACAAAAAAAAAACAAAACAAACAAAAAACGATTGTTAAAATATAAAATTGCAAGCCACTGTGTACAAAGCGTCCAATTGTTAACTGCTAACTAAAAAATTTGCTCGCTCTGTCTGATGTTTGCGTGCGGACTTGCGGATGTTTCTCCATGGACAGTGGCTGGATGAAAATGGTCGTGGTAGCAGCGAGGGCCAGCGTTTCGACAAAATGCCGCGCGCCCTGAGCCTCTCCTACAGGCCGGAGTCAAATCGCCACAACGTAAGGGTGCCAAATCTGAGTTTGTGCCTGAAAAGTTGCAATAGTGAGACGCGGATGCGCGATAAGAAGCTCGAGAACGGGGGTCGTCGGCGCCTGGCCGAAGTCGTAGATTCGCAGTCGGTCCTTGGACGCTCGAAGAACGCTCTCTTGTCGGACAAGGCGCGCTTCGTCGACAGTCTCAAGCTCGACTTGAGGACCCACGACGAGACGCAATCGGGCCGAATCATAAGACCGCTCGGCCCCGGCGATTTTTGGCAAGCAGCCGGCATGCTGGAGGGGAAGTCCAAAAGCTTCGTTCTCCCGGATCGTAACATGAATCGGTCGACCCCCCAGATTGGGCCGAGATCGAGCCGATCCACGCGACTGGAGGACCTGTCGTCCTTCTTACCGACCATGCCGAGCTCTCGAAATCACCGTCATCGCATTCCACCTTCTTCTTCCACTTCTTCTTCTTCTTCTTCCAGCACCACTCATATCACGCTACCAACACCCACTTCGAACGCTAAGACATCACCATCACGGGTTAGAAGGCTGGCACAAATCGACCGATAGTAGTTTGCACGCTCCTACATTTTTTTCCTCTTTCTCTTTTACTTCGACTGGCCGCGAACTTTTTTTTGTCTTTCATCCGCGCTATTGATTTCGGTTTTCATTCACTCGGCTTTTTCCACCGGATTCATGTCCATTGAACCTATGAGAAATTAATACCGTCATTGTCACACGATTGGCCATGTATCACGAAAAATTCATGTACATCACATATTCGTTCTCTGCAGTGCATTTCTCATTGGTGCAACACACAACTTGTCTTTTCAAGTATAGTTATTTAGCCTTTTATTATTTTTTTCACTCTTCTGATGTTTAGTTCATAGTTGCGATGTAATTATTCGAGTGGAATGAACAAAAAATACGCCTCACTTATGTGGTAGTTGCATTTTGACGTTCCTTTTTTCGAACAATGAAATTTACATGTTCTGTTTTAGACACTGCAAATCCAGATATAATTTTCAAACCGATGAATGTTACAAAAGGGGAAAAATGGGATTAACTTTTTTTTCTTTCGTCTACGTTAACATTTCAAAACGAACTGGGGGAGGTTCATTTTTTTTATGCCAGTTCTGAATCGTTCTGACACGAACGCGAGTATCATTTGCGATGTTATTTGTGGTCTGATCGATATTACATTTGCTTTGACCGTTGTAATAAAACACTATCACGTTGCTTATGTATGACTCTTTAATGAACGGCATGTTTGGAAGTCGCTTGAATATCAAGCAAAAGGTTCCTATTGTAAGTCAAAATAGGTTCATCATACACAGTCATTCAAGAAACCGGCTGCAAGTTCAGCAACACAAATTAAAACATTTCATTGACGAACAAGCACGCAATTATGTCTACAGCATGTATTACATGTGTCGTAATTAATATTCGTGTCACTGGTTTTCGAGCGTGGCTCTAATAACGGATTCTACTTTTGTTTTGCAGCAATACGAGCACACACGCAATTCGAATACACCAAAATCGTATATGTCACAGTAAGTATTTCCAGACTGAAAAATATTTCTACATCGTAAAATGAAGTTAAATTTTTTGAAGTAAAAAAAAATGAGAACCCAAATTAAGTTTATTATCGCGAATGTGATTCGTATAATTTTTTTATCAACGAAAAATATCACGATTGGATAAACTAATTTGTAGGGATGCAAGGAGAAATTTGATTTGCAATGTATCAAAACTGTGAATCTGCTATTACAGAGCACTCAAAGAGTCAGGTTACGAAAGCGACTCGACGTTAATTTTCCGACGACGAGAGGACGTGAATCCTCTGAGCCCCTTGGAGCAACGCTTGGCTTACAAAACTATTCAAAGGGGTGGCGACGTGCCCCTCCACGGTCTTAGAAAGGCAGCGCCAGAACGCCCTAAAGGTGAGTCTCTCAAGATTTAATGAGAATGAAAATACGAGGATTAGCTTTACAGAAACGCATTTCCCTTTTCTAGCATTAGATTTTGACGTAACTCAATGAGCCTGTTGAACGATATCTTTATCGAAACAATTATATTTAAATCATTGCAAAAAGTCATATATCAAAGAGTAACAAGTTGTACTAATCGGCATGTCGATAACGGTCAAATTCATTTCAATTTAAACGTTATCATTTATTTTACATTTTGTTTATTTATTTTTCTTTGTTCTCATATTTTATCATTTGTTACAGCACATTGCAAAGCGACTGTTTGAACTGCATGTTTTCATTGCATTGGCTCGAATTGCTTTCCATTCGAGACATTTATTTTCACCTTGATGCACCCGCTCTTCCCCCGATCTATCGATATTGGACATAATTTTGTATCACTAGATTTTTGAACGACACTTATTTTTACGCAAATTGCACCTATCACGGGAAGGACTTCCGACACGCTGAGTTTTAATAAGTCACCGCCGGCTTCACCTTGGTCGAAGGGTTGCAGTATTTATATTAGAAGATGCCCGTACGTTGTAACAAGAGCGCATAAACAAATTTGTCCACAGACGATTCCGAGATTGAATACTTTCCTATCTCACCAACGTTGACCAGGATACGCGTACACAGAAAAAGCTGTACATCGCCATCATCGGGGTCATCAATGATACGCTCGAAAAAATCAACGCCACCTGTGGCAACAGCTTGCAAGACCCAGGTCTTGAAATCAAAGAGCGTTACTTTGAATCAAATCAAAGCGCCATTCCCACCGAAGAGGAAATCCTCTCGAAATAATGAAACTCTGAAATTGTACGCGAGGAGCAACGCGAGCATCCTAAAACAACTGCCAACTCGTCGACACCAGCAGTGTTTTATCGAGGAAGGTCCTGCGAAATTGAATTCGGGCTCGGAGCGACAGCGCAAAGAAGAGGGTCAAAAAGTAAAAGTGCGAGCTTCGTCGCTGGGTCGATTGACTTCTGATCTTGTGAAAAGAAAATCCGAGACGTGTCTGTCGAGGAATGCGATACCGGAGAGAATTAAAGTTCAAGCCACTCGGGTGGTACATTCGGTGTCAAAAACACTCCAGGACTCGCAGATAAAGGCGTGCAGCTGCAAAGAGAGGATCGTCGAAAGAAAAACATTCGCGAAAAGTGGCGGCGCGAGGAGCGTGACGGATACTTCTGCCTCGTTGGTAACGAAAAACACGGAAGTGACGGTTTTTAAACGAGACAATCTCAGGAGTCGGAAAGTTAAAAGGGAGACTTGCGCGAGGATAGGCAAGTTTGACGCTGATCTGTCGTCGCCGTCGCAAGTTCAGAAGGTTTTGCAGAAGCAGCGCGAGCAAGATATTAAAGATACGAGAACGAGAGCGACGCCGCAGACAATTGCCGAGAAAAGCGGCAAAGCGTCGCATTGTTCGGGCGTAACTAGCGCAAAGTCAAAGGTCGATAGGAAACCGCTAAATGTCGCGACTTCTATAACCAACAAAGCGCAAGAAATTTTGCTAAAAGCTTCGGACAAAATAAAGGGCAAAATCAAGTCGACGATCTCGCAGGAGCCAAACAATAACGGCATTAGCAACAAGAGGAAACGACCGCGGGAGAAACCGCAGACAATCGTGCGATCGAGTATTAACCGACCCCGGACCATTCACGTCGTTCCGGATTGTCGAAACGAGAGGTCGGAAGGCAAGAAGAAGTTTTTAAAGGGGAAAACTTCGAGGCCAGTTGAGACGGCGTCAAAAACGCTCGCCGACAAATCGAAGAAAAGTCGCGTGGTCGCTCCGACCAAGTTGACGATGGATCGATTGAAGGAGCATCAGGAGGCAATAAAAACCGACGCGTTCTTTCAACATTTGTTCCTGCAGAATGTCGCGCCGCTGCCGCACCGAGCGCTGAGAAACTCGTCGGTGCTCGGACGTGTGCGAATGTTCCAACAATTGGCGATACAGAAATTCAAATCGGAGCCGTCGCTGAGAGCGCTGGCGTTTTATCTAGCGCACAAGAGGCCAGTTTCAAACTCGAGGTTTCGCATTTGGGAACAGGAATCGCTCTCGTCGAGGAGCACGAGTCCCTGCGGCCGATCGATATTCCCGACAATTTCCAAATTTGACAGTCTGGATGATATTGGATCCCTGGGTTCGTTACGAGGCAGGGCTTACGATCTCGACCCAACTGCCGCCAAGGAGCGCAGCTCGAGCGAACCGCCACTAAGGTCGTTGCCGGAAAAAGGAAGGGGTTCGCAACCTTCCTCCCCCACGCCTTCGTTGAAACGATGTCGGCTGCTAACTAAGCAGGATTCGCCCTCGAAAATACGTGCCCGGAGCGCCGGCGATGCCGAGGACTTGAAACGAAAGGTCGATTTCGGATCGTCATTATCCATCTCGAAGAGCACCTGTTCGCTCTCGTCCGTGGACAGGGACGAGTACCGTCAGTACATCCTCGGGTTGATACATTCAAAAAAGAAGTCGGACAAGTACAAAGACCTGCGCGACTTTTACGCGAGTCTCGAGAGAATGGGCGAGCTTGAGAAAAGAACGTCGTGCAGCGACTTGAGACCGAGATTGAGAAATGAGCAGATAATTGATTACGACAGGTGGAAAAAAGTTCGAACGGTGGAGAAGGCGGAGAAAGAGTTGAAAGCACTTTACGGTAAACTAAAAGTGGTACAAAAAGACAAGAACTTTGTTTTCAGTACAACGGACGTCGAGCGCTTGCGATGGCGGGGCGACGTCGGATTAAAGTGCAAAGAGCGATCGGTCGAAAATATCAAAGAACAATTTCGGAGGCTGCAGGAGAGGGAGGGTGAATTGGAGGCGACCCGGCGACGAGAGATTGAGGCGAGGAAGGATGCGTACAAGCCGTTTTGGCGAGGCAGCTCGGTAGCAGATGTAGCTAATACAATTGCAAAAAAGGCCATCGAGCGAAGTGAAGTGGATCGCTCGACCGTGCCCTCGCTCCAGCGTAGCCTCGGAGGTAGCAAAAAATTCTGGAGCAGTCTATCCGTCGAACAGGTGAACAGCTTGAAGAATCAATTGAACGAAATCTACGGCAATGACCAGCCGAGAAGAAAATTGTTGTCGCAGAGTTCATCAACCTGCGAGACCGAGTACGAAATTTTCGTTCCCCCCGAGGGCACCTCAGGCTCCGAACCGGGCAAGGGCTTGAACGTGAGGTGTCATTCGATGATCACCACAGAAGAAGTCAAGTCAAACGCCGAAACTAATGGTTTCATAAGTCAGACTAAAAGTCTGGAAAGGTCTCTTTCCGACCGAGTGGTTCCATCGCCGATGACTGAAATTGAGAAGAAACGTCTGTCCCTGACTCTCGGCAGGGAAGTGCTTGACAAAATATTCAAGAAACGGTCGCTGTCTTCCATCACGCCACGGGAGACTCGGGGAGCAATTGCTGCTGCTTCTGCAAGTGCCAGTTGCAATGAAAGTAAGAACAAAATTGAACATAATAAAAATACGAAACAGATTGAGTATATAATACCTGTGACACAGGAGGGTACTTCTGAAAAGAAGGAAGCTGAGAAGGTGTCAGAGGACTGGTCTGGGAGACCACCTGTTTTAGTAGTGGAAACCACGGAGATTGAACCGATGACTGATTTTGATAGTGCCACCGATTCGGATAATTCCGTGAGGACGATAATTGCAAACGACGAAGTGCCGAAAAAAATTGAGTTCTTTGAGAACATGGCCGAGGAGCGGTTAGACCACCTGAGGCCGTCGCAGAGTTTCACTGACTTGAAAGGGCTGTTTGGCGAGTCGACCGTGTCAAAATACTCGACTCTCCCAATTTATGGCAGCCGATCACGTTCAACTTCACCTCAAATGGGCACGAGCGGAAGAAGAGGAAAAGGATGGAGTTCTTCCGGCTCAGCGGACACTCTGAACGCGCGACAGTTATTTCAGCAGTGCTCACGCGAGCGTGAATTCGAGAGACCACGCAGTGCCAGTCCGTTTCGCGCTGCAACCGCGTCCAGCTCGTCCTGCAGTCACGAGAGTGTTTACCAGCGCGGCTCGCCCGATCCCGAGAGGTATTGGCAGACCTACTTGAAGCTCATACGTGATGGCACCGTGCGTCGACTTCGAGCCAAGTACGAGAGCCTCGAGGACCTCTCCAACGACCGAGCCAGGTTCGCGAATTACGGCAAGCGCTTTCCAAGCGACCCGGAAGTAGCGCGGAGTGTGCTCCGCAAGGTCTCCGAGGAATTTCGAACGAACGTCATCAAAGCCAAGGAGATCCCTGACGTGGCCAGGTTGCGCTCTAAGTACGAAGGTCGAAGGACGAAGAGGCGGGGGGAATCTCGCCGCCGATCCCACGAGTGCCTTTGCGGAGGGAAAATTATTTGATGCCCCACATCAATGTCATCAGCAAGATGGCGGAACTGAAAAATTCCACAGCTTCTCGGTCCCCAAGTCCCGCTGCTTTGGAGGCCAAGGAACTCGAGAGGAGGCGTCCCGTGGGTCGGGTTCGGGACAAGTTTGAAAAATGCTCGATCCTCGGACAGATGTTTACTTCCGCACCGGATGTGCACGAGCTACGGGATGTGGCACCGTACTTGACGGGCCAGTGGGTCGCACACCAGTTCCCCAACAGGCGCGATAACGCGCGGTCATTGTCGTCCCCTCCGGAACTGGGCAAGCGGTACATGGAAAACGGCGTCAGTCCAAAGAGAAAATCGGAAAAATCGCGGTCAGCGTCGCCGTCGCCCACGAGAAAGCCGGTCTCGATTTTGAAGCAGTCGCAGGAGGACTTCGACCCGAGTAAGCACAGGCCGAAATTCAGGTACCAGCCGCCACCACCCACCTTAAAGTCCGAGAGGGAGTTCGCATCTTGGTGGCCAGCTTTGCCCACTTACACTGCAAGGCCCACGGTGACTTTTGAAGGTCCGAAAACTTGGCGTGATATTTACAATTTGATTAAATGAATAATCGGGTCTTTTTTATTTATTTATTTTTTATTTTTTATTTTTTTTTGATTTCTTGATGTTTCAATATTGATAGATCAGAAAAATGTGTTGAGTTTGCATTGAGTGAAATTTGATACATTTTTTATTAGAGCGGCTAATTGTTATTTTGATTATTTTCGCTGATTCGTAGAGTACTCGAACCCACCACCACCGCCGCCAAAATCTCAGCACTACAGAGGCGACAGCCAAGGTAATGCGATTGACTAACTCGTTTTGTAACCTATTGTTATTGAAATTTTGTTGATTCATTCATTATCAATTGCGAGGTGATGTTTCAATGTTTTCGCCGCTTTGATGATGAGCTAATAAAGCGGTCCTATTCAGTTACACTCGTTGCGTGACTTCATCACGTGCTTATTTCAGCGCTCATTCTTGAGAGGAGACTTTCATATCACCACTCTTGTTACCGGAAGAAGCTAATTTGATACTTTTTTCATTTTCTTTTAACTTTTTAAATCAATTTGTCTAACTGAAATGTGTCAACAAATGTGGTATCTTGGTTTGAATTCCAATTCTTTTTTTAAACTAGTTACAACATTTTGTTCAGTGTAAAAATAATAAAAAAGTATAAATGTTAAAATTGTCAGTTCAAGAATGACGTTGAAAATCGTATATGATTAACATGAATTGAAAAGAATAATTTTTGTTACAAATAGCAATGATGATAATTTTGAGTTTATGATTTTGCTGTGGAATAAAATTCGAGTTGGTCGTCCCTAATCTCACGTGAACGATCGCATCATCGAAGCATGTTTGTAATTGAAATCTAACATACATTTTGAGGTAAAATAAGTGTTCCAGTAATGGGCGTCAACGGTTATAACACATCCGGTACTTTTGAAATTTATCCGACGATCCGTAGCACGATTCATACCGGCGGCAAAACGCGAGTCAATTTCTGGAGCATTTATTTGAATATGAAATTGCGCTTCGCAGTGAATTACGCTCAATGTGTATCATTGTCTAGCTTTAAAATTGTGTGTCATCCATATTTGCATCGTGTTGCACGTATATCAACTGTATTGCATGTTACGATCAAATCTATATGAGTATTAATAGCGGTGTGTAAAAATTTAAAGAACGTCCATTATCGCGAGCCAGGGCATTGAATTACGCAACTCCATGGAAGTGAGATAAATTTTCAATAATTGGGAATATAAATATCACGGCCATGCAAACGTTGTGGAATGGAAGAGGAAACTTATGATTTAACGTGGACGTATTTTTTTTTATCGACTGTCTCACGCGTAACCGAGACATGGTAATCCATACTATCGGCCATTACGATCTATGCTTGAGTTACGATTCTAAAGTCATCGTTTGAAATAGACACACGACATTGATGACATAACGATGTTTCTGCAATTGAAATTAATCAGTCGAGTCACAGAATACGTAGGTCAGGGTTGATCTTACTCTTGTCAAAATATGAAAGTGGAAATATGACATTTCATTTATCATATAAAATTATTACAACTTTTTTCAATCGTAAAAACTATTCAAAGATGCAGTCTTCCATATCAACAAAATATCAGAGTATAAATATAAGATTTTATTTATGATATGAAATAATCACAACTTTTTCCAATTGATCATAAAAAATATTTAAAAATAAAATATTTCATTTTGTCAAAATATGAAATAGCAAATATGAGATTTCAGTTACGATATTAAAATAATGACTACTTTTTCCATCAAAATAAAAGTTATTAGAAAGTTAAATCTTTAGAGTATTTTGTTGGATTTTGAAAATGTCAAAAATAATTGAAATTGAAGTTCTTGTGTATTGAAACCAACATTAAATTTGAAACCTTTCAAATATTTTTTTTGTTTGAAACTGAAGGTTTCATGTAACCCATGAAAGTAGGCTTGACTAAAATTAACTTCTACTTAGCTCGAGTTTTGTTATCACTAGTTTGAGTGTATTGTGTGGTCGACAAAAATTGTCCCCCGTCATGAGACGTGTTTGCGAAGTAAACAAGTGACGGAACTGCGGCGAGAATCTCACGTTACCGTTATGGAATCGTCGTTAAATCGACGGAAATACACGCAAATGTAAAATATACGCGAGTCAACCATGCCTAGGAGAAATTGCCAACGGTCACGCCACCGCGACTCACGTGCAGAGTACCTTAAACATTTTCCGATCACCTTCGAAATTAATGCCTCCCGCGGGGGACGTGAGAAATTGTCGTCGTGCTGGAAATAGTTGTACTCACCTTTAAATCTTTCGTCTATCGATTATTGTTTATCTCAATTTGATTATCTATCGATTGCCAAGAATTTATGTCTGTCAGAAATAACAATGATGATTTCACAAGACAAAAATTTTCGTCGCAAAATAAACCGGATTTTTATCTAATCAACGAGGATGAAATAATAATCGTTATCTCTTATATTAAACAAAACCAACGTACTCTACAAGGAAAAAAGTGTCTATTTGTACACTTGTTTATGAAAACGCACTTTTTTATTTAAAGTCTTCTTCATTTTTTCACGAGATCTTAAGTGAACAGTTAAATATACAAATTATACACTTTTTTTATCACGTTGATTGCTTTTATGCGAATTTTATGTAAATTCGTTGGAAATACAATGTTATATAAATTTTATGTAACTAATTTATCGTTGCTAAACATAGTTCACTTATGAAAAAACCACCTTCAAAGATTTTACTTCAAAGATTCAACAACATCAATATAAAACCAGAACAAGCGTTTAATAGACGAACAAAACCCATTATTATACACTCTTCCTTCGATAAATACCCGGCGTCTAATTTTCCATAACTTATTTTATCCGTTGTAAACTTTATTTTTTTGCATCACAAAATTAATAACGAAGAATTAAAAGTTTTTTTTATATACTACAAAGCGGATATACTTTCTCCGGTATTTCGAAAATGAGCATTTCCGCAACGCAAATTCAAAAGCAAGACGAGACAAATGATTGCGTCAGGAGGTTTCGTTGCTGTCGCATGAAAACATTAGCGCCGATGATTAAATCGTCAACAAATTACACTTGCGCTCAAACCCGCGTGTCCGTCGCACAATGAACTTTCGCGGTTAATTAGCCGCGTAAGATGCATAACCAGTTCGGAACAATGGGTGGCGCAGGCTTGCGGGCGACGTAAAGCGCGCTCCGACGAATTATCATCGTTTGAACGGGCGTGACCACGTGACAGCGGTTACGGGGAAAATTATAATCAGCGCGTATACGTGAAGTTGAGAGAGGCAACGCGAGAGACACACGCCAGTTTGTTGGTCGGTACATCTTTGCGTGACACGCGGTCTCTTTCGATGCGCTCTTACCAGGAGCACAACGCGAATCTTCAGTCGAATACCGACGTGTGTTTATCACACGTTTGTGACGCGTCGCGCTATTCATCGCAGTTTAACGTCGCAAAAAATTGCACAGTAATTGCGTTTCCTTATTCGCGTACGTGCAGCAATTAAAATCCGACACAAAAAAGTGTGAACGTGATACAAAAAGTAGTCGATCAACTGAAACAACCAAAAGAAAACTTTTCTGATTTGTCTATTCTTTTTTTATTTGATTCTTGTCAATTTTGTTATACTCGGTACAATGAAAACGAACGTGTGCGAATTAGAAAGAAAAAATATAGTAAAATTGTTTTGAAATTGAAAGTGGTCGTTCGTAGCGGCGAATTTCAATTTTGGTTAGGGAATTTACGATGTTTCGCTCGAGAAAGTGTGCAACTGAAAAATGAAGTGGAAATTTGTAGGTCAGACCGCGGGTGATGGATAAGATTGAGCGATAATCGTGCTGGTGTTTTCGTCGGCAGTTCCTCGCGGCTTTGAGTGTCTATAAAAGTATTTCCTTGTTGGTTTCGAGAGAGCTTCCAATACGTAAAATAGACGACGTATTTTTTCTGTTTTTTCTTTTTTTTTTTTTTTCGTGAAATGTCGTCAATCGTATAACAGGCGGAAAGTGTTATTGATCACATCCAAAATATTCGCATGAATTATCGCGGTTCACTCGTCACGACTATGTTTCGTATATTTCGAACGTTTTATATTTTATGGTTTTAAATTTTTCGGACGTTCTTCTTTTTTTCGATGGTCAGTTTGAACAAAAAACACCGAACATTGAAATTTTCGAATCAATCACGTCGGCATTATCAAAGTACGATCGATGAAATGAAATCAACTGGTTCCCGTGACGATAAAGTTTAATTCGATCCGTCGGAGCGTTCATATCAAATGCGACAAATCTTCGCGGTTCGGAGGCACTTTATCGCGCGCCCGTTAAATGTTACAACTTGCAACTTTGCTATAGAGGTAACGGTAAAGCGATAATTTTGCAACGCGTAAAAAGAAATACAAATACGAAGTCACGCCGCGCCAATGATGTTTTACGAGTCAAATTAATTGGCTGCGAACACAAAGGCCCGCGGTGATTGTAAAAAGTCTAATTGTATATCATTGCTGTTAATCAAGTCGAGGGTTTATTAAAATATCTATAGAATAGAGCGTGCTATCACACGTGTTCCGATCGCGGTGAAACTTGCTCCGCGTCTGTATGAAAAGAACGCTCTATATCACACGACGAGTCCTCCTGCAATTACTCTGGAACAATAAACAGTCGTCCGATGTGAGAGTGCAAGTAACATCATTCTCAGCGGAAGAGGGATAACAGTCGGAAAAAATCGGCCCCTGTTCTCATCAAAACACTGCGAACATTTTTGAACGAAGAAAGTACTTACACCTACGATGAGCCCCACGCGCGTATTAATCAAACAGTTAACCCAATTGCACGCGTTGCATTTTAATCGAAAAGTGTCATCTGAATACTGCATAAGACTTCCGTTCATTTCTTTTTTTTAATGATGAAACAAGATCTTGACTTAGTTAGATTAGTGACATGAAAGCATAAATAGATAACTTTAAATACTTAATTAAAAAAAATGACAATCGGTGATTCTAGACTGACGAAAAAATTTGTTTAAATATTTTTTTATAATTAATAATGAATGGTACGACAAACGCTCAACTGATGTTTGGAATTTACGATAAATTATTTTGAGTTATCTGTTTTTGTCTCAGAGCCACTGAAATATATTTTTCATTTTTGTTTTTATTCAAATTTTGAAATTGTAATATTCAATCAATGGATTACGTTGAATTTTAATTAATAGCGGTGTGGTAAAAGTTATTCAAATGGGCATTATTTGAAAGTTTATTAATTTCCATCTAAGATAAACTTGAGCGTTCGTAACGGAAGCTTGAGCGATGCTCGAATAACACAATATATTAATCAATTGTGTTAAACTTTGGTCGTTAATCAATGAAGATTTTGTAATTATATAGTAAAATTTAATAGCGTCGTAAATTGAGTCATTGGTGAAATCGAAATCAACTAAACACACTTAATCACACGGTAATGACGGACAATCAATTTGTGGATTCAGTTTCAAATGCCATGCAAAGTTTTTGCTATGATAAATTTCATTGTTGTTTGAGTTGCAGTTGAGTTAACTACAAAAAAAAAACAACGGAATCATTACAGAGTTTTCAGTCTTCGTGTTTCATGTTGTGTAATTAATCAAACTTATTAAGCTCAACTAAGGAAACGGCTGAGGCATCTCAATTATACAATTGTTCAAATTGATTTCGGATTCTGTTCGAATTAATTTTCAACGATGATTTATTAATTGCAATTTCTCGAATTATCAATAAAAACAATTTGAATAATTCACTGCAATAGATAATCGTGCTGATTTTAATATTTATCGTACAATTCGTGCGTCAATCGAGACCGGCGTATAATCATGCATAGTTTAACAGAATCATACATAAAATTTATCCGTCACAGTCGATCAAAACTTTCTGTTATATATATAAAAAAATAACAGTTACTTCAATTCGTTTTATGCAACTCAGTAAGTTTTAATTGCAGCACGAGAAAAAAAATTCTAAACTCGATATACCTCAGGAATAATTTAGTTCATGCAACTCGGGGGAAAATTGATTTCAAAATTTCCGTCACCGCGCGAAGGACGTACGCTGTTTCTACTATTTACTCGTTTGCCTGCCAAAAGAGCGTGTGACCTCCGCATTTCTTGCATTCGCAAATAAAATGATGCCGTACAACGCAAAAATAGACCAAACAAATTTTTCCTCCTAAAAACTCCCGACAGTTGTGCAACCCATACTGATTCGCATAGTCCAAAAATAATCTGCATTTTTGGCCGGTTCTCACACGTTCGACGACACAACGTCACAAATGAATCTCAATCAGATTAACGATTTTTCAATGTTTCATCATCGTTCGTAATTTGGCCATATTCACGGAATCAAATTTCAATCAAAGTAACGAACGTTCGAAATTAATACAAAAAAAAAGAAAATTAATGAAGCACCATAATCCCATTTTCGTGTTGAAATTTCGCGTTACAAAAAACGGGAGCTCGGATCTTGATAGCAGAGCGCAGTTTCAGGATACCAATAGAAACTCGAACGCCCCATCAGATGTAAAAAGATGCAGTGCTAATTTCATACACAAAAAAGCGGAATCGAATTTACGAATTTCGATACGAGAACTGGTAACATCAAATGCCTCTCGAAATTGTACGGCTAAATAGATGATCCGATTTGGATCTTCGTTGGAACTTGAAATTTTTTTATGCGGGGATCACGCGGGATCAGTTGATCTATAACATGACCAGCGAGCGTGACTTAGATGAGAACCGCCGTTCGCCAGTGAATGAGTCGGAGAAGTAATTCTGACCGTAAGGTAAAGAAGCGTGGCGATCTTCTCGGGGCAGGGGCATTGTCTCTAGCCTGAGGCCCCGGGCCCCTTCTTCATAGGCCCGCAGAAGTTTACCAGTACCGCTCGAACTATCGCGCGGCTCACCTCGCCGCACTCGCCGTTCCGTTGATTAACACCACAATCTTCGGCCGATAAAAAACACATCAACTCATTTGTTCCTTCATTCACCACAGTTCCAAACAATGTTTCAAACTAAATAGTGTTCCCTAATTTATATAACAATAGTGACGAAAAAACGAAAAACAAATAAACAAAAAAAAACCACCAAACGACAGCAAACAAATGTACAATCGCGTAGTTTGCGCAAACAAAACATTTGTCACCGTTTAGGATGACTGTGATCGGTGACTTTACGCGGTTGTGTACCCTCAGGTCAAGTGTTGTTTACATCAGGCGGAAAGAGTTGTTTACAACCGCGCGATTTACATCGCCGAGAGACCGAAGCTTGCACTTCTTTTGTTTGCACACTTTCTTCGGGCGAAAACATTAGTCGCGGGGTGTGCTATAAAGTGCCCGTTTGTAATAGATAAAGAAAAGCGACGACGGAGGATGCGAGATCGACGACAGTGAAGGTCATGTGATGCGAAAAGTTGGTCGGTTATGGCCGGCGATGAACTGATGTTCGGTGCCGCGGGAACGCCGTCGCGGCGAGTCGAAAGGGCCCGATTGGCCGGCAGCATCGATGACCTTGGACGGATCTGTTCGCGTCGGAACAGAGGTTCGCGAAAAATGGGCACGTTCGAGCGCCACCTCGTTCAGCACAGTTCAATGCCGAAAGTGCAGAAAGCCGACCTCGTTTGCATCCGCGCGAGTCACGACAAGGATCGGCCCAAGCGCCACAGCGTCGAGATCGGGGCCGTTGATCGCGACAGATGGTCGTGCAAATCGCGAGCCGATTTCGACCAGACCTACTTCGAAGACCTGGACTCCTACGAGGGCAGGTCCAAGACCTTCCAGGCGAGCCGGGAGAGGCTCCACGAGATCTTCGAGCACAACCGGTACCTCCGGCGCAAATTTTTTGCCGACATGCCGGGATCGGCACCCGATTCCAAGTTCGGGGTCAACACCGGCACGGGATTTGGCAGCACGGAAACTGTCACCAGCCAGAGCAACCATTCCGGAGAAAGCAGCAATGGACGAAAATCCAGAAACGATTTCAATAGCGATACCCCGGACTCGGTACAACTCAAGAGAACTTCCCGGTCTTATGAGGTGCTAACAGACCTGAATGGCGAGGTCAAAGGTAACGAGCCCAAGCTGGATGGCAAGTTACATGAAACTGAGACCGAGGGACTGAGACTGCTGAACCGGTTGGAATCGAAGATTCAAGAATTCAAGTATCCCAAGTTTTTGATGGACAATGGTCGTGAGTTTTCTTGGGACGACGATTCTAAATCGGTAACGACGGATGTGTTCTCGGTAAAAAGCAACCTTTCGGAGAGTTTGTTTGGTAAATCTTTGCCGAATCTCAGTAAACTGGGGGAGGAGAAGAAATCGGTGGCAAAAATTTCGGTTAACGGTAATGTTCGGGACTTGTCGGACTCGCTGAAACCGGCGGCCGATTTTTATCGGTTTCGCGGCTGGCCGGTCGATTCGTCCGAGTCGTCGGACGCGGAGTGCAAAAGCTCGCGGGGCAACGGGACGCCGCTCTCGGTTATGACCGAGCGATGCGAAAGTGAAGACCGCAAATTGCCGATGAAGAATTGCAGCGACGAGGTTTCTCCGAGCGAAGTCGAGGCTGTCGTCGACAGTGACAGCGACGAGCTCGTTGTGCGACGCAGCCGGGAAAGTTTTCTCAGGAGCAGTCAGAGTTTGCTCGAGCTGTCCAAGTCACCGCCGAAGATCCGACTCAAGGAAACCCGCAGGAACCGGAACGCCTTGCTGCGGGGCTTCAACAAGTCCTGCAGCGACCTCTCGGCGCAGGACGAGCTGAGGTCGCCGAAGCTGGTGAACGAGTTCAAGCACTCGTTCTCGGACCTTCGGAGATGCTCCAGTTTGGCGTCCACCTATGACCGCACGAGTTCGCGGCTCTGCTCGGTTGAAAGCAGATCCAGTAGCGGTACCAACAGTCCCCTGATGGATCACAGGAAATCGAGAACCGGAACCACGCTTCCCTTCGTTTACGGGCCGATTCCGTTTAGTCAGTACAAATTTACGTACCACTGTAATTTACATGTTTGCCAAGCCTCATATTTATGCGTTGCACTTTACTTCTTTTTTTTTGTTCGTTCGGAAAGATTTACACTTAGGAGGTTGATTTGTAGGACTTTGTGATCGTTTTATGATCAATTTCTATCTGGGGCTTGTAATTGAACGAGATTTATGCCTGATAATTGTTTGCATTTCTTAGGAGAATAAATAGAGGTATTATAGCGATTCAGTGCAGCACCATTCGGACCCTATTAATTAAACCTGATTTACTTACTGATACAAACAACCAAGTATGAGAATGGTTTGAGGGATTTTAAGTAGCAGGGCAAACTGTTTTGCTTTCTAGTCGGTCCTAATCAGGTCACATGTTTATTAATGCTAGCCGGACAGAATCTTCATTGACACTAATGACGAATAATTGGCACGCTAATTAATTGCAACTGGAGGATTCTTTCATGTCGAAGAGCGAGTGGTGGAAGATGAACCGTTTCATGAGGTAACAAATTATGGCTGAAAAATGTGAGAAATGTTTGCCAGTTTGTATACCCGTAACTTCTGCTCGCCCTTGTCCCAGTCACAAAGCTGTCACTTAAACGACTTCGTTTCACGAACTTGGAGCGGTATTGTGGTGCGGTTAACAAACGCCAGTCTGCAAGTTGGAGGAACAAATTTTTCAGCCGTCCGTCAAGTTGAAAATTATTTTGGCCACTCGGTGAATATCATACGGGGTTAGTTATTTGAAAATTTCTTGAGATTGCACGAGACTTGGATGAGTACGAGTAACTAACCGAGCATTAAGTCTTAATCGTCATTGATAGTTGGAGGATTCGAACCATTCAATTTCACGAGCAGATCGACAACTTGAACAGTCCTCCGATAAAGGGCATTCAGAGACCACATTCAATAGGCAAACCCTCACGAGACTTTGGCGTGTTCTTACTCACGAATTTGGTGGATAACTTTGTCCGATTACTTCTATCAAAACGGACTCGCAATATTATTCCGAACAAGATTTTCACGTGATTTTTGCATGAATTACGACTTGTTTCAAGAATTATAGACTGATTTAATAACAGCAGTATTTCAACCTCTTGACGGATTCGATTACAAACAAATTTGTAATTCAAAAGGAATTCCACTTTTTCAGACAAATTTTTCTCTCCCCCGATTTGAATTAACATCAATTTTAAATCTTCTCTCTCTATCTCTCTGTCTCTCTCCTCCTTTTTTTTTCTTCTTTTTTTGGTATGTGCATATAAAACAAGCTATCAATCTTCCGCTTGTGTATCACCAACTCAAAACAGAAAAGAAAATAGAACCGAGTGCATATTGCAAAAGGCGTCGGTGTGCATGCGCGCGCGTGAAAGGATTTACCGCCACGACCGGTCCCACCGCACATTGCATTTGTAGATCATATCAGTATACCAACACTTCTACCTTTTGAGTGACGGATGTCGTTTAAATGCTCTTGCGATCGATAAACGAATTTCTCGTCGTTAATATTCCAAAGTTTATGCCGGAATGAATCCACGTAAATATACCCAACCCGAGCAGGCTCCATACAGTCAACGGAACATACGCCACATGAACTTAAATATTGCACAATAATTGCCTCGAAAACCGCGCTTCAGTTCACTCAGCGATAATTAAGTTGTCACTTTTATTCTTTTTCGAATTGCTTCCGAGCTAATTACCGTCATTGATTGGAAATGGTAATCGGATCAAATTATATGGAACAAATTCATTTTTAATCGTACCCGTGAATATAACCTTTTAGTGTACGACTAATTGCATGTGCGTCACTTTCGTTGTGGATTCAAATTCCATTTAATTGTTGCGCGATCGAAATTTCCACCGGGTTAATGGAAGAAAAAAGAAACTCCAGAAACTCGGTCTCTTCCTCGTGTTGAAAAAAAAACGAAGTTTCCCTTCAGACGTCGCCGAAGTTCGTTTGCTGCATTTTTTTTTTTTTCTTTCGACTTAATTAAGTGGATTAATCTAGTTTCACCGTTTCCAGTTACAGAAATTTCGCGTGCTGATACCGTAACAATTGAATTCATTGTATAATTAGCATGGTATTTTAATATGTAACAATTATTAAACGACGCTTTCCGTTTCGCTGTCGCACGCGTGGAGCAATAACGTAATTCCAACCTCTGAAACGTTAGTAATGAGCGTTGCGTAAGACCATTTTTGTTGATTAGAAAATTCAACATACGAAATCAGTTTAATTCAACATAACATTGTTAATTTGTTTTGAATAATTTTGAATCATGCGATTTGTAAATTAAGATTCAAAAACCCACAACGTCAAAAGGAATCGACTATAATTAAAAGCAAATGAAAAGCCCCGGCTGTATAATTTTGATGCAATTAATCATGCACATCGTTGAAAAACGACAGCAAGAGAGCGTTCGTAAACCTCAAAACACTATTTAATAAACGGTCTTGGTACGTTTTCATTGGGGTGGGTCTGTGTACTGTGTTGTGTACCACGAGAGCTTTCAAACTTTCCAGAGTGAGTTTCAAACGTAAAGATCAATCCCAGTCACTTGTATAATTTTTTTTGACATTTTCAAGGTATGAAAAAAAGCGGATCGTTATCGTAACAAGAATAGGAAGTTACAGATCTGATGACTAGGTGTACACGTTTTCTAATGACGCTCATTTCACAATCCCAAGTGTGCCTGGTTCAATATGATTCCGAGGTATATGTGTCAATGGGAAAATGAAAGTTATTCAGATTAGCATCGTTGAACGAAAATTATAAATCTCGATCTTTTGATACAATCCATAACTAAACGCGTGGTTGGAAATGAGACTCCGCATTTCTCGAATATTTCATTTTTGTTATTCCCAATGCCTCGGAAAAGAAATGCTCAAATTATGATAAGTAGATAATTAGTATCCAACGACAACATTTTTCTCCTCAAGAGGTACATAAAGATGAAAAAATGTGACATTCTGTCATTTGAATGTATAAAATCCAAATAAAAACGATCGTCTGATATTCGTTTTAAACAAATTTAAATATTTCTCTCTGGATGGTAAAAAGTTAAATTTTATTGGTATTCGAATTTGTCTTTTTGTCTTTTTTGTCTTTTTTGGGCTATAAAGTTCGAGTGTGTATTCATTTGTTCTAAAATCATACGAATTGCGTTAAAGTGAAAATATACAGTGAACCATTGAAGCCAAAATATCTTTTACAAAAGTTTGCAAACAAATAACTGAAATATTAGAGCGAAATTCAAGCTGTAAAAAAAGTTATTCTCGCAAAAGTTATAAACATCAAAATAGATTAACTTCTATAGTTCGAATTTTGTTTTTATTTTATTTTTATAGTTGAAAAAAAAAGCGTGCGTTTTAGGGTTGCTTAGTAGTTTGATGGTTTTGATATTAATTTGGATTAATATTTGTGCAGAATCTCCGAGGCGATATGTGGAAGGCGATATAACGATTCACTACCGATCCCCGGTGCGCACCGAGGCGAAGGAGCTGCTGAGCGAGGAGGAACTTACTCGCAGAAGTGCGGAGAATATGCGCCGAGTTTACCAAGAGGAACGTCGCCGGAAATATCTTCAAGAACTTCACGATATTGACTCCAGACGTCACACTGATAATTTTATGTAAGCATCTGTGTACACTCAACTAGAATTTAATGAGAAACTTTATCTGCGGTGGAAAAAGTTTGATCTTTAAATTTCGCTTCTTTTTTTTGTCTTCGGTCAAATTGTTAGTCCCCTGTTTTGAAACTGATGCGACATTGCGAGCTGAAAGTTAGTTTAAAAGTAACCACAATCTGCGCGACTTTTTTAACGAGATAAATCAGTGCAACTTTTTTTTTGCACCGTGTTTTACACAGATTACAGATAATGCAATTGTGTTCGTTAATTTCTCGCGTTGAGGGAAAAAAATTTACAGCGCGCATCGGAATGCAAAATTTCATCAAAATTAAGTTCCCGGGTAAATGAAACGTTCCAATTTTTGGATTGGAATTTTAATTTTGCGAGCAAACAAATTTTGATCGTTTTATAAATTGACGGTTGCCCAGAAAATGGCAAATTGTTTTCACCAGTCGGTAGCGGATTTTCATATTCAACGTGTATGAATATTGAAATCGCGTCTTACTTGATTTCAAATTATTAGCATCGAATTGTGTTCGAGAGCAAAGCCACAGTATTTCCGTCGTCTACAATGTAATACAAGCGTTAGTTACGACTTATGAAGCAAAATTCCTCATCGACACGATTAATTGAATCATTGCTAATTTGTGCGATCAATTATGAAATATTAATTGATCTTTAATTGGTTCAATTGCATCTAATTCATTTTCCAACAACGATTCGAATGAATTGAAATTAAATTTCTATGAAAAACATTTGGAAATATGGTAATTCGTGATCATGTTAATTAATTTTTTTTGTCCGATTTCAGACCATCGCAGAAGTCGCCAATTTCTCTGAATCGATATGACGATTTTATCGATGACCTCAGTAGTTACCGGAGCAGATCTCAAGATCCAACACCAGAACCGCGTTTGGTTGCTCGGGCCTTGTACAATTTTGTAGGACAGTCACCTCGGGAACTGACATTTAGAAGAGGTGACCTTATCTTCGTCAGACGCCAAGTTGACAAAAATTGGTACGAAGGAGAACACAATGCCATGGTCGGGCTCTTCCCTTTCAATTACGTCGAGGTAAAGCCAAACGTTGACTCAACTTTTAAATCACTCTTTTTTTATAACCCCGAATTATATTCGTCGTAATCTCACCTAGCTATAAAACATTACTAGATGCTATTTAATTTACCAATTTATCGCCACTAAAACGATCAAAGTGTTTTTCGAACAAACGCGCTCCAAAGCTCACTTTTATCGTTGCCAATAAATCTTGTCGATCTCTGCTCAACAATAATTGTGCGTTGTTTAGATTATACCGTTCGATGGAATGAGAACCACACCCAAAAAACCATACGAAGGACAAGCGAGAGCGAAATTCAATTTCATCGCGCAAACCCATCTAGAGTTATCGCTGGCAAAGGGTAAATATTATTCTTCTTTTTTTTTTTTTTTTTTTTTGTTCGTTCGTATTTGTTTTTAATGTGAACAGATAAAGGGATTTCTTGCGCCGGTTTTTCAATGACGTCGCTTTGTGATTTCAGGCGAGTTGGTGGTTTTGACGAGAAGAGTGGATGAAAATTGGTACGAGGGTCGAATTGGTAACCGGAAAGGCATCTTTCCAACTTCCTACGTAGAAGTTTTAGCCGAGCCAGGAAACAGACCAGGTAGAGCTCTCTCAAGTTATCATAATTTTGTTCCGCGAGTAACTGAAACAATTATACTTTTCATGGCTCTAATATTTGAGAAGTTTAATTTCTTTGCTAAGAATGTTCATTTAAAGTACACCGACACTGTCTATGCATATCAGTTGAGTAACGAGACGTATCTCCGTTTCAGAAACACCTGTCCAGAGTAAACCAGTGGCCTCGCCAGCAGCGCACAGTCTTTTATCCAACGGATCTTCTGGTGGTAAATTGAGCATGGGGCCTCATCATTACACTCCAATAATACCAAACACCAATATGTCTCAGCCGAGCTACAATTCACTGGTAAATATTAAATCAATACCGTTGACTCGAATGCAAAAAGATATCACTGACACTGTGGACATCACATTCATCAATCTCGTGTGACATTTTCAGCCGAGATGTGCAGGAAACAAGATGCAGGTCGCTCCAGCTGTAAACGAGACGTTACACATTGACACTCACTCGGAACCAATACCGTATGTTTGCACAATTATAAATTTCGATTAAAATTGAATCAACGGATTCGTACCTTTTATCGAATTTTCATTTATTTACTCAAACAACAAAATGTAAAACTTTTAATTATGTATTTTAACTGCTTGATGAAAACTCGTTAAATAAATATTCGAAACAAATTGATATTTATGAAATACATTTTTTATTAAATCGGTTATATACATTTCGAAATGAGAAATTGTTCATTAGTGCTATCGAGCAAAGGTACAGCTAACTTATTTTTTGAATTCTGAGTTATAAAGTTTTATCGATCCAGTTAATAAACTTTGGCTTATTTTTAGGTACCGAGCATTATACAATTATAGACCGCAAAACGAGGACGAACTGGAACTGAAAGAGAATGACACGGTGTACGTGATGGAAAAGTGCGACGACGGCTGGTACGTCGGTTCCAGTCAGCGAACGGGTTACTTCGGTACCTTTCCAGGAAACTATGTTGAGAGGTTGTGAGGCCAACTGAAGCCTCCTGAGTTCGAACTCGCGCAAAAGTCTTGATTAAGCGATCCCGCCCAACTGCGGGATCGTTTTATTACCAAAGTGCGACGAGCGTTTAAGCACTTCCAATCATAATCGACGACTGACTGTAATTCTTAGTTATAGTAACGCTAATGGTAACACGGTTGTATAAGCCACTTGAATACCAAATGTTATATTTACCAAACAACTTTGAGATGCTGCTTTACATGCGTTATCTAAACTGAAACATAATTATGTGATTGTCAACGGTCTTCCTCAACATGGAATTTGCGTCAATGATGCAGTCAGTAAACGATAGTCATTCGTCGAATATTCAAAACGTCGCTTTTACCAAAAATATTACTTAAGTCTAAGTTAAAAAGAAACAAAAATCGTGTAAGTAGTGTATAAAAAGATGATTAATGTAATTTATTAAGTTACGATTTTTATGATCACGTATACACGTGAAACACAGAGAGAAAACATTCAATCTGTTGTTCTATTATTGATTTATTGCAAATTTATTTTTTGTATGTACAAAACTTAGTTCTGTTTGTTATTATAATTTGGTTGAATTTATTGTAAATGTTTAATTTTTATTTCTTAAATTGAAAATTCGGTGGCAGATTTGATTAGTGGCAAAAGTTTTGTAAGCACTTGTTTAGGATGACAAATGTATCATGTAAGTAAAGAAAAAAATCGCTAAAATGATTTGTGAAAATCGTGTAACACAGATCGTCGTTAAATGAAATCGATTGATCAATATATAGGAATATGTCTGTACGAAAGTCTGCTACTACAAAAATTGTAATAAAAAACGAAAATTGTACATTTAAACTCGATTAATAATCGTTATTGCAAGGAAACATTGAATTTTCTCTCTGTTTCAAAGCGACCGATATAGCTAATCCAAGAAAAATCGCTCGATTTTTTTATATGTGCCGAATTCATGCTTGTGTAATGGAATCATTAACAATCATATCACGATGTTATAATAATAATAAATATATTGAATGGTTTATCACTCAATTATGCCGTTTTCTGGCACAGACCTTAACGAACTACCATAATCTATCAAGTTGTTGAATATATTGAATGATTTTATACTTTTAATTGTACGATTTGAATCAAGACTTGTCAAACAAACGAAAATTTTTTCGAAACAAATTTTGAATGTTCACTTCAGAAACATGTTTGGTAAAAAACGAAACAATGAAGCCTGTTGAACTTTCATTTGGCATCGAAATTTTGCTGTTGTACTCAATTTGTATGCCTTTTTAATAATCAAAATGTGTAAAAGAAAATATTAAACACTAATGTATTATAACCAGAACGTCTAACAATCTTTCGGAAAGGATTTGCACAAAAATTGGTTATCAAAGATAACAAAATACCGTCGTTATGAAGTATCTTCGAACTGAAATAATTGGTCAACTGTATAAACTGAATTCGAAGACCTTCGTACTGTTTAGCTGTTTTGTATGAAGTACAACTTTGTTGTCACCCTGCAGAGCTAGCTTTTTAAGACATCAATGATATCAAAATGAAACATCTTCTACCTGAGTTGAGTATCTTTTCAACTGATTATTATGTGAAATGTGATAGTTATCGAATAATTAGCTGAATGTAGTTAAAATGTGGCACCTGTAAAATATTACTTTCAGTTCTCAGGAATATGAAACAGTTTTAATTAAGAATTTCAGCATTGTGGCTTTCACATAATAATCTTATTAAAGAGCAGGAATCGTCATCTCTACCAAAAGAATGATCATTTCAACAAGTAGAATGCAGTCACTATTTGAAGTTTGCCTTCCCAAATTGATATTTTTGTAAAAATTATATTAACGCGTAGATTTTAATGGAAGATACACGATCTATGGATGGAAAAAAAAAAACAAAAATAGAAATCGACGTAAATTATGTTACAAAGCGAGAGATATAAGTTGAACATATGTGCAATGATTTGCGAGACATTGGCCCAAACAAAATGCTGATCCGTGTACTGTGCGTCGAAGAATGGCGCGGTTCAAAAGCTGACAATACTAGTAACGCTACTAAAAAATAATTTTTAGAGATTGTAGTAGACGAGAAAGAACGTCATTGATGCGGGCATTATGGAACCCTGTACTTTCCAGGCCACGAGCTTTTCTCACTGACGAACTTTGTAACTCATAACGATACAAATCATTCACAAAACGAAACTGCATTTCAGCTCAAATAGAAGTGTGACTTCGTTTTTGCGAGTGCTAACAATGAGCAGGCTTTGTAGTCGTACAAGTTAAATATTATTATAAATGAATATATCCATAAACGTTTGTGTAAGCACGAAAAAAAATCAACGTATACATATCTCGTCTATATCAAGCGCTGGTTGAACCTGCGAATCTTATAAACATCGTATTGATATCGAAACAAGAAAAACGAACAATTAGCTATGACTTTAATTTTTATTGAATTTTGAACATAGCATTTGAATTGAATTTATCTTTCAAAATTCAATAAAATCAATTTGGACAATTTTTGTCTAACATTTTTTATAGGTATTATACTTGTTACATACTGCGAAACACTAAAATCATATCGTTTAATCCGAACCTTATTTATCCGGTTTATTTGCACTAACAATGTAACTTTGCATTGTGTATACTTCGAATACAAAAATAAAAACCTAGTCTACGATTCAAAATCTGTTTCAATTATTTTTTTTAAGTTCTGAACCATCTGAGTGACAAAATCTATTAATAACTCCAAGATGAATCTGAATGTTTAAGAGTTTTATTTTGTTTGCTATTTTTTTAAACTAAATTGTGAACTTAAGTTACTTTTCACTGAACTGTCATCACCATGCCAACATTAACATTTATTTTTTGGTCCGAGGTGCTGGTGGGTACAAGTCTGGATTTTTCGATCTGTAATATTTTCCTGGAACACACTCGGCCCAAGGTTTCGCCATGCATTCCGGCGTACCTTTGCAACCAGTCAGTGGACATTCGTCTTGTAAACCATTTCTATGTAGACAAAAACACTTATAGTGCAAATAACTGTTTTTCATTTCCGGGCTATTGTATTTAGGTGTACACTAAGAGAATAGAAAAAATTACAGTCCAACACTCTATAATAAGTCTGTACGATTCTGAAATATAAACTTACTTCTTCATTTCTCATTCCACTATCGTACGTTTTTTTCTGCGCTGCTTGATTTTTACATTTCTGGGGTTTATTTCTGGGTAATGCTTTCCTTTCAACTTCACACACCACCATTCTGTGAGTCGGCATTTTGTTTGGAATTGATTGTTGTTCCATGAATGCGTTTTGCTGGCTATTAATTATCAATATGTCACATAGTTTTTGTTAAATAATTATTGGCAGATGACTCATTGGTATAATAGAAACGAAAGTCTACCATTGAATAAATTCCGCAGCAGCTTTCAGTCCGCAAATGAGATCAGTAGCAGAATTCATCATTTCAGTTTGTGTCATTTTTACGATTTTTCTGGGATATTTCTCGGTTTTATATATAAAATGGTATCTTAGAGACTTGTTAATTTTGTATTACGTAAGGCCTAATGGGAAAGTGAGGTTTGACAAGCTGTCATCCGTCGTGAATGTCAATTTGATCTTGAGATTCGAAAAATTATGAAATTTCAAATAAAAAAAAAAGATTATTTTGAAATTGGATTGGAAATCTTCTATAATTAAAATGGTGAAACTATTTTTAATTTTTCAAAGAAGATGGGTATACAAATTGTAACAAGAATTAATATAATCATTTTATTTTTTATTCGTAATATTCATTTAAAATATATATTTATAATTCTATATATTCCTGTATAATTAAAGTATTTTTAAAACAAAATACTTCTAAAACGACATTAAGTAATACAATTTCGGTATACAGTCAACGCATCAGATTGTACAATAAAATCGTAGCAATAAAGTGTGTAATCATTCTTGTCGTTCGAACTCAACGTACAAAAGTCATGCTACCGAGATCAAAATTTTGATGCATAACATTTCAGACGCATTTAAGTACACTACAAGTTTCGTTTATGATGATCTACATATAGCGCAACTAGTATCACATGTATCATTTTTAATTGTCGAACAAGTTCTCTCATCACATAATTCAGCATGTGCACTAAATCATTTAAAAAAGGTACAATAAAAACGAAGTGGTAAAATATCCGACGTACAAAATATTTACAAAATAACGAAGTCGTCCTTATAGCCTATATACAAAATCACATTTTCAATCGACAATTATACAATTCGCAATAAATCGACGTACATATATACAATTGAACTTGAGTATTTCATAACGACGTAAATAAATAATTACAATTTAATTCCATCGATGAGTAACAAATTTCACAAATTTTACAAAGTTTACAGAGTAAGATCTTTGACAAAAAAAAAAATCTGCACGTCGCCACTATACGTGGAAATACTTAATTTTTCTTTTCTTCAATATAATACAAAATTGTTCGTCGCAACTAAAATTCAACATACTGTACGATATAATTTTACAAACATAATTATCAAATTTGTACGAAAGTAAATTTTCAATCAAGGTACTTTTCGATTAACTCTAAACCTAAACATTAATCAAGGTACGGGGTTCATTCGAGTTGAACTTGTTGATTCTTCGGCCGAAATCTGGACATATAGAAATCGCAATCAACACAATAAATCGCAGGTTCAGTTACCTGCTTCTTCCTGCAGAGATGACAGGGGGCAGATTTTGGGGCGACCTTTTGCATGGGTTGACATCCGGGGGTAGCTGTTTGTTTCTGCGGTTGAAAGTGCATCTGTTTGGTTTGCGTAGGAATAGGCAGATGCTGGTACGCTGGGTACTTAACTCCAGTCGGTACCTTGCCATTTGGGACCCCGTTAGGATAAGGCTGGTTGGGGACCATTGCACCATCTTGTTTTTGATTTTGCATTTGACGCTGATAACCGTTCACCATCGCACCATTAGGTTGCCCCTGCTGAAAGTTTGCTGGCTGCGGGGGAGGCTGATACTGAGGCAAAGGATGGTTAGGTCGAGCTTGATAAGGAACAGACTGATAGGAATACGAAGGGTAGGAAGAATTTTGAGCCGGTTGATTTTGTGTACCAGAAACTGAATACTGATAATTCTGATTAGGGGGGTAATTATTAGACTGCTGTTGAACGGTTATTGGACTGGCTGTGTGACCTTGGATCCTTTGGTTCATTACATTCTGAGGCGCCGAGACTTGAACCTTGTTCATATAATTATGTTGCTGTTCCATCCGGTAGTAGTTTGAGTAGCTGTTCTTCTGACCATTGGCTTTGGCTAGGACGTTATTCTGAGGATACTGATTTTGCATCTGCGTTGGATAAGGACTGGCAGGTTTTTGCGTCTGCGAAATAGGGATGTTTTGATTTCTCATTTGCATCTGGGGGTATGGTGAAACAAATTGTGGGTATCCATTTTGAGTATATCTAATTTGTTGCTGAGGCTGCGGTGAGTAAGAGGATGGTGAAGTTCTATTTTCTCTAGATACATCCTGGTTATCCTGATTATTGTTGTTGTACGGATTATGTTTTTGAATCGAGTCGCTGGAATTTTGTCTTGCGAAATTTGGGTTTGGAACTGGATTGACGCTACGGAGTTGGTCCTGGAAAGGCGTCGCGGGGACGCTATTAGCCTCGCTCTTGAGCGGTAAGGTGTGCTGCTGGAACTTCATCGGGCCGTTGTTTTCTCGGTTCATCTCAGCTTCTTGCAGGCTTCTTATTTCGCAAAGCACTTGGACAGTTTCTGGTTTGTTCATAGCCGACCGGAGCACTCGCTCCAGTATTGGGTTTGGAATGTACGAGTCTTTTTCGTCGTCCTCCGCCGTTGCCACGAGAACCACCTGATCGCAGAACGAGACGCTCTTCTTCTTGCCCAAGCGACGTTTAGGCTTCTTCGGGTTCAGGTCGTCTTCGTTGGGCAGAATCGATGTATTCTGAATGGTGTTTTGCATCGCGACTTCGCTGATGTCATCTTCTGGATAATCTATTGGAAGACCATTTTCATGAGGTAACGTTAAGGACATGGACATGAGGGCAGCATTCAAACTGTTCTCCTGTAACCCGCAAACGTTTTGCGAAGGCGGCAGGGAAATGAATGTATTCTGACTAGAATTCGATTCGAAACTTGAATTCATCACGGTTAGGCCGTCCGGTTTTGAAATTTCTTCTTGGGGTTCGTGTTTCATACCTTCTTGCATTGTCAATTCGGTTGGTAGCTCTGCAGTTTGTGGTTTCTGTTGATAAGGTTTGATCTCCGGCTCGGGTTGCTTTACAGGAGGTAGCAGTTTGATTTGCTCGAATCTCGCCGCCATGTCTTTGACGGACGACGACACCATCAGCGGACAATCTGGGACGTCCCGACCTTGCTGTTCCATGCCCTCTACACCATTCACCTGTTCGTTAGATTTTCTCACGATCGTCGACGGTTGGATTTGGGACATCATGTGAGGATGTCTGACTTTACAATCCTCGTTCTTTTTCATCTTTCTCTCAGCCTGCTTCGCCTGAAGCTCGCGCAGCCAAGTTTCTCCACAAATTTTGTCTTCCTCGTCAGCCGCTGACAGATTTCTCTTCTCCTCCTGATTTTCACCAGTCATGAGTTTTTCACGTTTCATCTGCAGTTGAGCCAGCAGAGAATTGATCTGCTGAGCCTCGATCGTTTGTGCCTGAGACTGTATCTGCTGCATTTTGTTAGCGTCGTCACCTCTGTTGGCGACTTCGTCAATCGGAGGAGGAGGCGGTGGAAATTCTTCGCTCGGTTGTCTCGAATGCGAAACAGAAACTGGAGCCAAAGGATAAGGAGGTGGTGGAAATTCTTCGCTAGCTTGTCTGGAGTGGGACACGTTTCCATTATCCGGATAAGGTGGAAGAGCCTCCTGCTGCTGCTGCTGCTGCTGTTGCTCCCGCAGCTGTTGCTGCAATTTGGGCGGAGTGTGCTCGTTATGAATATCCGCCCGAGTGACAACGTAAGTTGGCTCGTAGAGTATCCCATTAGCATACTGAACGACGTCATCCTGTATCCTCGGCTTGTTGTAATTATTCTGTCCAATTTGATTCTGGTTCTTGTCAACGTTGTACGAAGACGGTAAGAAAGGTAACGACTGCGGTTCAGAAGAATATTCAGCGTAACTACTAGCTCGGCTCTGGTTCGCAAGTCCGGTATGGCTCCAGTAGTTGTTTTGCTCCTGGCTCGCATTCTGTGCGTCGCCTTGTTGCTCGCTGCGCACTTCTCCCGAACACTTAGACTTGCTAAGCTGCGAAGTGGTCCTGAGTGGAGGCGGTGGCGGCACCTTCGCTACGTGCAGCACCTTGCCAGCGCTGCCGTGGAAGCTCTTACGCATCAGACGGCTCCTTTCGAGGTTTGGATTACTGGAACTACCATTGCTGGCGAACTCGAGGTGACCCTCGGACAGATATCCACTCAATGACTGAGACAAGTCGTTACCTTTCAGACCAACGTTCGAGTCGTCCACCGACTGCTTTGGTAAGGTGCTCGTTGACGAATTGTTCGTGGCTGGTTGGCCGTCTTGTCCGTCCCTCAGATCGGGCATGCTCCGATTTTTCCGCCTGATGAGTCCCCCCATCAAAAGTTTCCTTCGAATCTTGTGCTGTTTCTTGCTCTGCTTCTGATCCGTGCCCTGGTTGTTGTTCGCTTGGACTTTGGCGGAATGAGCATCCGACGCTGCGCCCTCCTTTGACTTTTCAGCCTTGCTGATTTTCGGCGAGATCGACGATCGATTGGGCGCAATCGAGAAGTCCTTGGAAGTGTTCTTATTACGTTCCTCGCTCCTCGCGCGCTTCTTGTCCTTCTTGTCGTCGTCGCATCGTTTTGTGCGACCGAAAAGTCCGGTCCTCTGAGTGGGCTTGTCGTACAACATGTATTCGCCATCCTCGATTACGTTCACTGCTGTTGGTTTGTTTCGCAAGGTCTTCTTCTTGGGAAGGGTGGCATAAATTTCAATACTCTTAGTTACCGGCTTGTCAACGACAGCTGGCGTATTGACTAAGAGTTCGCGACTGTTTTGTCTCGAGTGATTGCCTTTGTCTCGGGAGCTCTGGCGCGAATGCTGACCCGACTTGCTGCCTTCTCGCGAATGTCTTCCCTCCGGCGAAATTTCTGTAATCATCAAATTAAAGTTAATTTGTTATTACATTAAGAAAGATAAAAGCAATGGAAAAACCAGGGCGAAGAATCCTCACCTTCTTTCTCGCCATTTGCTATGGCCTGCTCCTGCAATATTCTCCTGTGCAAGCTCCGTGCCCGCATCACGCATGTGTTATGCTTCATCCGTGCGCTCGTAATGGTCTGTGGGTTATTATACGGAGCATCCATTGCGGCTCTGGCTTTATTGCTCGCCGCGTTGCACAATGCAGCGGCTGTTCCAAGGTCTCCCGCATCTTCCGCTGCTCTCGATTTATCCAGCAGAGCGTCAGTTTCCTTGCAAAGACGTTCGCAATCATCTCCAGACATTGGCTGGTAACCTTCTGGGATCTGAGCGAGCTGCAAAATTTAAGAATTTTGATTACAATATGTTACACGAGGTTCGTTGGTACTGTACGTGAACAGATGGAATTGCTATTAACCTGTAGAGTGTGCTTCAACCCCTGTTGAAGAGGAAGACTGTCGGTAGAAGACAAAGAATAGGAATCGTATCCTGCATCGTAGTAAGCACTGCTGCTGCTGCTGGAAATCTCGCCAGATTTACTGGTTGGGCTTTTCGGGATTCCGGTGTTTCGTTGCATCTTATTAACGATGTACATATAGGGATTGTCCATGGTGGTGGAGGAACTAGAGGACGCGCTGTTTCTATCTCCCGACCAGTTTCCCGAGTCCCTTCTGCGAGGTACGTTCAAGTGTTCTGGAATGCTGATACCGTCGTGTGGCGCGGAACCGGTGCTTAAACTCCTAGTAAGCTGAACATGCTGCTTCTTCTGCTGCACCTGATGCATCATCACCGTCTCCACAGTTCTCCGGTTGATGTACTTCTGATCGACGTCTCCATCCACAGCATCGACACCTTGGTTTGAGAAGATCTTGTTTTGAATGTCCGTCAGATTTTGATAGTCACTGTAGATCCGTCTCTGAGTGTAGATGTTTGCCGGACAATCGGGATTGGGCGTTATGGCCCGCCTTGCGGTGTTATTCAAAGCCGGCTTTTCCGGACTCGGAGTGATGGATCGACGAACATTATTCTTCGACGGAGACTTCATCTCGTTTGTGCTGGGGAACGGAGTTACGACTTTCGGAGCATTTTCTGTGTTGACGGGAGTTCCACCGGGGGTCGCATACAAAAGCAACAGAGGCTGGTACCGGCCTCTTCGACATTTTTCCACCACTTGCTCCCAGCGCGGTCCTATTTCTTTCACCGTCGCATCGTCAAAGTAAATCCAAACCTGTGATTTTAAATTATAAAATTATTATTACTCGACTGTCAAAATTTATTTTGATTGTAATTTTTTTGTTCACAAATTAACAACAATTCTGTTACCTTTAATTTAGTATGGAAAAAGAATGTCGAATAATGTTTTCCATAGTATGTCACAACTCCAACCAAATTATGAACCGTGGAAGCGCCCCATCGAGAATCAACGACACTGTGAAAAACATCTGTCAATCTCAAGGAAGTTCCTACTGTTGCAAAAACGTCCATGATGTGTTCCAAGGAAGGTCTTTCGCTGTCCCAAACAACTCCAACCGAAACAATCTCTGGTCGGTTCATGAGAGTTCGGCAAATCTGGATCTTGGCACCGCATGAGCTCTATAAAATAAAAAAAAAATTGAATCAGTAAAAATAAATAATCAGACAAAGTTTTTCTACTGGAAGATAGAGGATGTAAATTTCACAGAAAAAAAATTTGATGAACAACTTACAGGACAGTCACGGATATCACCCATGCCACCTGCTCTTCTGAGGAGTTGTCCAAACAGATCAGGACTGTTGCGATTGGCTTGCGGAGTTTGTCTAGCCTGTGACGTGAGAGCCGAGGCCGAAACATAGTGCACCATCTGAAATGAAGCCAGATTAATAATTTATTATACCATTTTGTGCAAAACTGTTAACATTCATTCGAGCAAAAGGAACGCGATTGGCCTTGACTGGCTCGTACCATTTCACTAACTAAACATTGTGAGTGGAGAATGCTTGTCATTTTTAACCTTTGCTTCCAATTAAGATCAACAACCTCAATCAAAGTTCTGACATTCCCACTTTTACAAGCTTTCAATCAACCTTTCATTTTAACTGTAAACATTCATTTTTTTTTCTTTTTCTCTCTTTCTCATTGCAAATTGTTTCAAAGCTTTATATCACTTTGAATGAAAATCAAACAACCTCTGAGCTTATGAACACAAAAATAAGTTGCATTTAAGCCGCCGTCAAGGGGGGAGGGGGGGGTTGATTTTATCCGTCGACCCAATACAATATCAAGAGCCATTAAACGACGATTAGCTAAGCGCCTTAACTTTCTCGCTTCCGATATTTGATCCGGCTTCCATCCGTCTGACGCGGTACAAGGGTTTCAAGAAGAAGAGCGCGTGAAATCGACGTAACTTTGAGTAATGGCCGATAGGTACGAGCTTGTCGTATATTCCCACGTAATTATGAATGACGCCACCTCCCCCGCAAGCTGCATCTTTAACTTTTGTTGTCTCGGTTTATTGGATCCCTGTATGCCCAACAAAGGTCAACCCTCGAGCGGTCGTTTTACACTCGTTCCAGGTAGATTTCCGAACGCATTATGCCTGCTCGTTTCAGACGTGGGAAAAGAGCCGCGAGGTTGGTTCACCTTTGTTCATCGACATTTCCCAGAAGTGCAAAAAAAATACAAACGGAAAATGTATGTTACCGATGAAAACAAAATCAATGTGCACGCAGGTTGCCGGGTTTTGAACGTTCCTCCTTTTTTTTTTCGGGGTACATTCATGACGCTCGATCAGCCGTAAATTAATAGACTCGACTCCCATTGAAGCTTACGCGGAAGGAGGTCCTTTGGCGCGACTAAGTGGAACTCGAGGATTCAATTGTCACGAGGAAAATCTTTCTTCTGCCCAAGGCACGAGTTATGGCTAATTTTTATTACCGTTAGTAACGGTTTGGTATTTATAAATACAACTTTTTTTGTCGGTTTTATTCGCGATGGAATTAGCATTTGATTGTGCAATAGATGGTTCATGTATTTTATAAGAGAAGAGTGTTACCTGGGTGAATGGAAGGGGCTCGGATGTGGCACCGCAGGCCCCGCAGACGCTCTGCTCCACGAGCGTCATGGCGAATTTTTGATGCGGCACGCAATGACGCGCGCTGCACATATCCTCGGCTTCGCCGCTCGCAATATGCAAATGAATGCGCAGCAAAATGTTCTCCTACAATCACAAAAGATGTAATTAGTGGTCTTTCCCAGTGAAAGCTGCATTTTTGATGCCTCATGTGACTGACTGAGCGGGGTTTTGTAACACCGGTCGTTTTGCATCACAAAACTTGTGACTTTGAAAAAAAAAATTACCAGATTTTTCCCGAAAGATAAGTGCACGAATTGTGAATAAAATAAGTGAAATTATATAATTATTTTGTTGAGGAAAGAGGAACCGGATGAGTTATCACCTGTACGTTTCTAGAATTACTTTCACAAAAAAATATCAAGAAAATCATCCGATTTGAAAACCCGTTAGAAATTCCAAAACTTTCAATTTTATAATCCAAAAGTTTTCTTTTACATTTTGAATCAAAAATATGATAATTTAATTCAACATTTTGATCCAAAAAAATATAAATCTATTAACCTACACGAGTTCTACATTCAAAAGTTTTTTTTTTTTTCATTTCACAACGTATATCGAAAGACGATTTATCATAACGAATTAGGTCAGGGAGACGTAATTTTTTCGGACACTTTTTTTCTCCCCAGCGTGACAAAAAATGTCTCCCTGGGTACATAACGGAATGCTAATCATGATCACAATAATCGTACGATAATCGCGAGCTGAATATAAGACACGATTGCATCAACGCGCTCGAAACTGGAGACCGGTAATTCTACTAGTATGTGCAGTTCGTTATCGGTTTCGATGATTATTCAACATCGCCAAGAATTTTCACGATAAATAAACAAAACCGCCAGCTCAACAATTCAATCGATCTTTGAATAAAAGCGCTCGATCAAGCTGCAAAGAACACCGATAAAAGTCGGCTTAATTACAAGCCTGTTACGCAAAAATGTTTTAATTGAAAAATCAGTTTTAATTGTCCGAGCTAAGTGATTTTCTTGATCGCTATTATATTAATTCTATTTTTTCAATCCAGTCATGTAAAATGAAGTTGAAAAGTATGCCAAAGGTTTTATAGAAAATGCGTATAGACAGTTGGGATAATTGTAATAATAACTTGAAGAGTAATTTTAAATAAATTTCTATTTTCTCAATTAAAATTAATTTTTTTGACATGGGATTGAAAATGATGATTTATATATTGAAGTTTGTCAAGTAAAATGATTTTTCATGATTGTGTCAATTTAATTTTGAATGGGTCACATTTTCCCTGACTGTCAGAGTTACCCCAACTGCTGCTTGTTGTCGTGTCAAAACCTTTGATGTTAACAAGCGATTGTTATGAACATTGACATGTATTTTTGAAACTTACAAAGCATTCCGCCGCGTCATCCATGAAACCGAGCTGAAACCTTTGCTGGTCGAGGAAGCTTTCGGCGAGCGCACGTCGCAGAGCATCTGGTGGCAGGGCGCTTTCTTGCGAGAACTGCAGTTGCGAAAACAGGTCCTGAAACAGACAAAAGATCGCATTTCAAATGAAATGATCTCAACTGGACAGCGGAATAAAAGGACATTGTCTTGCCCAGGCCATTCGTCAGAGCCGCCGTTTAATCTCTCTAAATCGTGCCTAAACCGCGGGGAAATGTCAACGATGGGTTTTGAAATCACTCGGTGAAAACATATCAGAATAGATAAATTGAAAAGTGGTTTTTTTTTATTCCAAGTCGGGAAGACATGCTGATGGATGATTGACTCCTGACATTTAATAAACTTGTAAATAGCTCCGGCTTAAGAATGTCTTTGCGATGACATACGTATAATTTTATTTATTGCACAAACAACGCGGTGACATTGGCTGTGCAAATTTTCTGCGTGGCTTTTTTGCAATTAAGTCAGACAGGTGGCTGCTGCATTTTCTATGAATCTTATTCAACTGATCTCAAATCTTGCACAATTGTAAATAGAAAAAATAATACCTGTTTCATACCCGCATGAAATAATTGATCCGAGCAATGCACAATTGTTTTCTTGCATTCTTTAAAATATTAACGAAAAAAAAAAACAAACAAAATTGTTCGACAACATTTATTTCAAACATGGGCTATAATTTTGAAAGTTTCAGAAAATGACTGAACAAAAGTTTTAAATGATTTCAAAAGAGGTTCAACGACCTCAAAACTTTCTTCCTCCTGTACACTTGAGTTCCCAATTTATTTTTCCAACCAAGATTCAATGAATCGCGAGTAAATAATTAACAATTGCAAAACGTGTAATTTATTCATCTTTTCATGCGAACACCCAGGCCGATCCAGTTTATTATAATTAATGATTCGGGAGTGAAATCGTGCGGGGTATTAAACCCGGATGAAATATTGTTTGGTCGGACAAAATTATATAACAATAAGTGGGCGATTATTCACGAGTGACAATAGCCGGCTTTTAATTTGCGATTAATTGTCTAAATGTAGTTACAAAGACATTGCCAAATTGTATTCACAAAAAGACAGATGTGTTCAACAAGCGAACTGCAATCGCGCTTTTTAACGTTCAACATTTGCGTAACCGTCACGATGTTCTACATGAAACAAGTTTTTTTTTCAATACGTATCGCGTTAGCCAATTCATTGACAATGTGGTGTAATTGCCTTTTTCAAAAGACCATCAGCACAGTCTGCACTTCAATGAGAAAAAACTTCATAATTTAAATTTTTTGTTCTTTTTCTGAAGGCGCATTTTTCATTAATTTTTTCGATGGTTTTGATATTCAAATTGAATGCCGATTGCTGAATTAAGTTTTATTCAATGTCTGACATTAAGTATCTAATTTTTATGTCGTAATGTCTCAAGTTGTTGTTCCAAGCTAAATATCTATTAGTTAAGAGGAACATCAAGATAAAATGCTAAATCTCAGTATCAATTAATATGTAGATTATTTTGTTGTATGGAAATCAAATGTTCAGTGACATTACTGTGGTTATGAAAGTAAAGTGGGAATACTTCAACCCACGTACTAAAAGAGTTGTTTTCCTACTGATCCAGTTAATTAAAATTCAGAAGAAATGTTGAATTCGTTCAATGCCATGATTTGAACCAGACATTTTCAAAGCAATTTAGCAGTACGAGAAACATAAACAAACTAATTCAAAGTCAAGAAAATTTGGCTAAAAATATAATGAACTTTGATATTCGATATTTTTGGTCAAACTTCAGTCTGCACGAAATATTATTTTTCAAGGTTGCTGAGTTTTTCGAGCAGATGTAATTATGCAAACATGAGATCTGTGATGTGTGATCAATCGGTTTAACTGATCGGTTAAAATGGAACACACTTTTCAAATCAGACTAAAAAAAACTTTAAAATGTACCATCAAAAAACAGGAGTCATATCAACAAATTTATATTTTCCTAAAAAAATCGAAATAATTATTCAGAGATAATCACTTTAGGAAGAGCGTACAAAATCGTATTCTAATAGTCACTTGCGTCTACATTACGTATTCAAAATGTGTGTCCCGATAGGAAGAATAGCAGACTTGGGACCAAAACAGAATCTCCAAGTCTCTGAAACTCTATTTTTTTCCCCTAACAAAAAAACCGAATACATTTAACACTGGCATTCAAAATGATAAAAGGCACGTTATTTATTTTACGTGAATAAATATGTCACTTTTTTTTCATGCAAAGCATCCGTACATTGCGACAAAACGTTTCATCGCGACAAAAGGTGTGACTCAAATTTAATGTCCTTCCATCGTTTATCCAAGCTCGAATTAATGAGACGAATTTTAATGTCAACATGAAAACGATGCACAATCGATTTCTCTCAGTACAAGCTCATACCGTGCGCCTTTGTTTATTAACAAAGACCCCGAGCCGTTCTTTTGTCTAATCAACTGCAACCCCTCCCCACGAATTTGCCAATCCCTCTCGCATTGGCAGGATTTCGCGTTCACAAAAATTATACACGGTGCCAAACCCGGAAAGGTAGTTGTACCAAAAAAGGGAGCGCATTCGTACTTTTTTCAACTGGTTCAAGTTTAACCCAGGTGGGTCTTCCCTCTCCATGCCGCTGTCCTCTTCCTCGTCCCCCCTGGCTTTGCTTTGGCACTCGGGCGCGCTTGCGCTGGCTGCGAATCCGGTCGCGGACGCGTCCTGCCGGACTTTGATCCACTTGAGCATCTCTGGCGGCAGAAATGGCTCCGAACCCAAGAGACAAGGCGGGTCATTCGCGCACTCGCACGTCGACACTGTCCATTGCGGTAGGTAACGCTAGGCTGGGATCGCAAAACGGTCCTCCGCCGAGGCGAACCATTTTGTTCGCACCAACCGCGGCACCCCGTGGTACGCTTGACACGTGTTTGATCGATGCCAAAAGATGCTCCCTGCGAGATCACCAACTAACCACCAGCGAACCGACGAAATTTCGTGAAACCCGAGGTAGCATCGAGGCAACACCACACCTCACAGGATACCGACGAAAACGCGACGAAAACTGGTTGTACGTGCTTACGAGAGAGTGGTACCTGTATACGCGACAGCGAGCGAGCGTACCTCAAGGCAGTGACTTGCCGAGTGCTGGCGAACCGCCCCACCACCGGCCGACCGATGTAAACGGGCCGCACGATCCTGAGCCAACCCCCTACCTTGGTACCTTTCCTTCGTCTCTTCTACTGCTTCTACACGATAGATCGGACAAGCCAATGACGTCACCCGGTTAGCTGTGCTACGTTCACTAACCCGGGAGAGCAGCATCGGGCCTTGAGTGTGTACGAGATGTGGAAACGTGAACAGGAGACGGAGATAGCGAGCCCCTGCTCCGAGACGAGGACCGAACATCCACGGACCAGAGAACGTATACAGACATCGAGAGAGAAAGCAACAACCGCGAAGCTGTTGAGCCACCGATCCCAACTGGACCGAGATAAAGCCTACAGCTTCCTTTCAGTAGACATTTACTTACAGTATTCCTTCGGAGGATTAGAATCATTTTCGTCTATAAAAAAGGACACTCCGATTGAACAACTTTGTGGGACCCTTTTGATCTAACAGATTAAGTGAAAGTCAAATTATCGTTTTTTATATATAATATTTTATCTCTCTTTCTCTTCTTTCAGGGATTCGAGTTGGGAAAGGTGGTCCACAATTGGAAAATTGGGCCGGTCTGAAGGGGAATGAATCGAGCGTAAGGTTGAAGAGCGGTTTTTCAGAACAGGTTTCTTGTCAGAGGGCTCGGTACTGATAGTTTGTCCAAGGTGCAAATTGGAGGAGCGTGACGAGAAAATTTTGAAATCCAGGCTAATCGTGGAGGAATCTCAAGACTCTTCTTGACCTTTACAAATAACAGTGGAGTGTTAGAAAAACAACAACATTTTGTGCAGTCAAAACAGCAGGGTAGATTATCTGCTGAAATTGTGCAGCCAGATCTCGTCCCGAGGATCTGCAAATGTCAAAAAAATTGCACGGCCATAAGTCGGTAACAAATAACGCCGAGAGTTTTCCGAGTCACCAACGCATAAAGAGCGTTGCAATGTTGCTTTTCTCCATGCAAGTATCTGTGTACCGGGGGCTTGGTTGAAACTATATTGATGCTGCTTAACGCATGGCTAGAGACTTGAGATCGTCAAAGCGGTCGTATAGATGCTAATATATTCGCGCTGCAAATGGTAACCATTTGCTCGTTATGCGATGAGCTCGTGTATTACCGGTGCTGCAAAAATATGGAGGGTTGATACTAAGTGCGTTCATGCATTGACAATTGAAGGATCGAGCGCTCGCACTCGGAGGGTTTCCCTTCGATACGTCGACATTATCGTGAAATGTGTTATTGTCTTCTTCACCTGACTGTGAAGCTCTACGGGAACCATTTTTTAACAGCTCACCTGCCGGTGAAATTGAAAATCTCGATATACAAATGGACACTCTCCTCGATGCAATTACAATTGAGAAATTTCTGTTATGCTGAGAAAAGATACAAGTTTTTTATGTTGAATTTTTGAGAAAATCAAGAACATGCTCCAAATAGCGTGACTAAGCTCCTGAGAGGATACATTTTTTTGGGTTAGCTGTTTACGATCGGTGGAAAAGTGATGAATTAGAAAGTACTTCTAAAAGCTTTTCCACATCATATTAAAAGCTGATCTTAACTATTCCAACGTCAGAAGTTATAACCATTAGATAAACTCGTACAAAAACAAAAGGAAAAAAATGGTGCTGCTAACTGATGGCCAACGATGTAACGGCATTATCGCCTGAGAGATGACATCTTGGAAATAAAAATGCTAAACAAGTTTCTTCGAGGACATGAGTCTCAAATCAAGGATTTATACATCAATCTATCTTGCGAATCATTAGGTTTCGTTTAATTAAACGCAAGGCTAGTGTATTCCAGGGAATAAAAGCGGTGAGATATGGTAAACCAGAAGAGAGAAACTTTAAAAACTCCACGTTGGAGATGGTCTGCGATGAAATTAGTATTGAGATTGAGTAATTTCTTCCTCGGCTGGATTGTCAAAATTTTTCACGCTCGACTCCGGGTACCAAAAGGAGAATGCTTCACGAACTTCGTGGTAGCTAATTTCAAGTTGGGCGGTGAGCTAGGGCAGGATTTGACCACATTCTTTTAGTTCAGTTGGGGGAGTGTGGAATGCAATTCCGGTGATTCATCTAACATCTCCCAAGAGGATTTCGCGGTCCTTTTTCTTTTCTTTTTTTTTTTACTTTAACTTTCCATTTTGCGAATCGTAATTCAACTCTACATGATTATGTTTCGGACCTGAACGAATTTAAGAAACATCCTGATTTATTATACCCATATATTTTTTATTTTAAAATATTTTTTATTTTAAATTATTAAATTTATTTTTTTATTCTTTAAAATTATTAAATTTATTTAAATTGTACAAATTTTATTTATGTAACTAGAATGAAAAATTCTTCAAGGGGTTTTCGAAGTGAAATTTCGTTCAGTTAATTACTCCCAAATGACCCAACAAATGTTTCCAGCTCATTAAAAATAAAAATTGACGTAATTAAATCATTTGCGCATCAACCGAACTATCTGTTGATAATCTTTTGGATATCTATTCTTCTCTGCGAAAATTCGCCAAGTCGACAATAGGCTGCCAGTTAACTGTACAAAAACTCGGGAGAGTTAATTACGAAGACATTTTTTTTCCTTTTCCGTTTATTTTTTACTTTTTTCTAACCGCCTATAGCGGAGCCTCGCATTGAGTAACGATCTTACAGATGAGCACGTGCGATAATAATAAGTTTACGTGCATCTTCAATCATTCTCTCATAAACCTTCGTGGAAATCACTTTTCCAACCGAAAGCCTGTTTTTTTTCGTTCCATGTTTTTTTTTCATTGTCTCCACAATCTTATCGTCATAAATTAACAGGTACATTTATATGACTTTTGAGTTTGGACGAGCCGCGGGGAGCCTTTTATTTGAACACGTTTTTGAATTGATCAAAACCTTTTAACAGAGACCCCAATAAACGGAGCCTACGTGTAAATACACAAGTGTTTTTTTCATCGTGAAAAACTCTGTTTTAACAGAAATCGAACGTGAATCGTGATGATGAATGTTCAAAGTCAGTTTTGCTACAAACTTTCGTGAAACTTCGTCGTAAAAAGTAACAACTTTTTGACGGCTTTGAGATGTGTCACGCGCTATACTTTTTACACGTTTGTTTTACGAAAGTAATTTTGAGAACTTGGCTTTTTCATCGGCTCGCTTTTACGAAGGGATTATAATCAAAGTGAAAAGACATCAGAAGACCAATCATCGGAATAAACCAATTGGCACAGAATGTCATTCGCGTATTAAAAAAAAAGGCGAAAGTTTATCAGTTGTTTTCAGGACAATTAGATTTTATCGACTTTTAGAAGTTAAACGAAACTGAAAAAAAAACATCAGGGAAGTTGTAAAACCGAATGAGAAATAAACTAATTAACTCTGCCAATCAGGGACACCAAACATTGTAAACCCGATTTTGTCGAAGCAACTGACCGTTAGCTTTGATGGCTTTCCTAAAATGGTAAAGTTCAAAATTCAAACCCCCTTTCGGGCTTGTTTTGATTCGATGAAAATTCCGTTTGTGTTACAGTCAAGGTTCTCAACCTGCGTATACCCTCCATACCCACGTAACATTATACGCCATTGTTGAAAATGCGCGAATCATCATGATAATAGCGCGCGATTTATTATTCTTCCAGTTATTATATAAGAAAAAAAAAGGTCGTCGTCTTCGCGGTACAATTTGAATTTAAATGCGACTCATTCATTCAGTTTATCAGTCGAGTTCAGGGCTCTTAACACTGGATAATACTTTGAAACGAAGTTTCGTGCAATAATTTATACAATATTGTTTTCAACAATTACTCAAATATGGAAGAACGCAAGACTTTGAATCGAAACTCTCTATAAGATGTAACACTTTTAAGTGACACACAGCACAGAACCTTTGAACGTTTTCTTTGCAACTTTTGTATGCAATGAATAATGAAAACTTACATAAATTGATGAAACAAAATATACAATAACAAATTATTTATTTATAACTTTGTGATTTAACGAGGTAAAATTATAGAACAAAATTTCACGCGTGGAATAAAATTATCAGAAAAAAAGAATTATAAATAGAAAAGGTGTATTTTAAGTCATCGTAAAATATGATTCTTTCATATAAAACTGAAATTTTGCATCGACCGTTTCTCTTCTCCAAAATGTTTAAGCCTCCATTTAATGACCAGTCTGCGTGTCCGTCGATTTCTTCAAGTGTTGGGTCTGGCGTGTAAGTCTTCAAGGTATATTTTATACAAAGACCCGGACCAATGGAACAACTAACACGGCAAAGCGAAACCTTCGACGAACGACCAATAGGATTCGAGAACCGAGCGTCGCGCGGGAGAAAGGTTCGCGGTCCAGCGACCCGTTACGGCAACTTGTACCCGGGTTCTCGTGTATAATCGCACGTAGTAAACGTAGTAAAGTTTTGGTCATCGTCAACAAAAACGCGCCAGTCAAAAATATTCATGTTAGCCGCCCTAGATCTGGAAACAACACTATAAATATAACCACAATTTTATTTATTTTTTAACTACATTGAAAATGTTTAATGATTTTGTAAAATTTTTTTGTAATTATTCCATGAACTTTATTATTTTTTCCAATAAGGAAGTACTTGAAGATTCGTTCGAGTTTTGGATATTATTGGAACGAGAAAGTGGTAAAAAAAAAAAAGTTATGGAAAAATAGAACAACTGATCATGACACGTTTTAAGTCAAGTTTGAAGTAGAAAATTTTAATGAATCATGTTACGTTGCTCCAATAACTAATCGAATCAAAATGCTTGATTGTTATAACGATCAATAAGAATTCGATCAACCGTGTTAGAATGAATACACCATTACGCGTTGAATCAAAAAAGATTGATGTGCTAGAATTTTGAATTCCTTGTTTCAAATGTCAGCCTCGAACGTATCTGTATTAGAAACATATTTGAGTGGGGAAAAAAAGCAAAGTTATTTAATGACAGCAGTGAAACTAAATCCATCAGCTCTAATCGAAGATCACTCTTAGTCTTAAACAGGTTTTTTTCATTTCATGTCTCTCAGTTTTAATTAGGCCCCAAATGTAAATCAGTACGTTTTGAAAGATCTTTAATAGGCACTTTAATGGGGAGTTTAAACCTTCTTTTGGAGATAGAAAATAGGTGGTTTATTTTTATCTAGGATGTAAATTATGGTCCGGACCGTTTTTCGAGATTGGACGAGTCATAAAGATTGGACACTTTTCAGAATTGTTATCTAAATTTCATATCTTACCTTCAGAGCACAGAAGATGCAAGACTCGCGCATGCAAGCATGGCCTGACAATTCTCTGAAACTGCGCCGGAAAATGTCGAGATGCCACAACACCTGGAATTAAGAGAAAATAAAAAATTACTTTCTAGAACTATTAACATACAATCAAAACGAAACATTTTATTCAAATCTTTCAACCATTATTCTCATTCTTATTTTCATTTTTTTATTTTTTATTTTTCATTTTTTTTTATATTTTTTATTTTATTATTCATGTTTTAATGTTTTTGAATTATTTAATGTGTCAACTCATTAAATTATATAATCCCGTACACATATAGTATAAACGACCTCGAACCACTCCACATTTTTCATTCAGACCTCTGTGCATTAATTAACAATGGATCGGAACGATGCGTGACGAAGTTCGAAGGTGTAAATGGATATAAAAAATAAGCAATGGGTGTAAGTCAGAGGGGGCGATTGTTCCGATGCTAAGTACCGCACTCGTGGGCCGCGTGCCGACACTACCTCCGTTCGGGTTAACTTGCAAGATGAACCGTCACACATCTGTGCGATCATGTACATATCCTATAGGTATATAATAACGGGGGGAAAGTAAATCACTATTTCCGCGCTACGGTGACGCTCATTGAACCTTTTCCGGTAGCGAAACGCAAAATAAATACGGGACACGAGTGCAAGTCAGTGTGGGCCGTCAAATGTTCGCGACGCCGGATACGAGTAGACGCTTTTATTTTGCGATAGCCATAAACGGGTTTTGTTCAAACGGAAATCTTTTTTTTTTTCTCTCTCTCGCAAGCTGTGATGCAATGCGGTATATGATACGCACAGATAGTTGACAATAAAAAAGATGTGATGCATTTTTTTCACATAATTATAAATCTATTTGTTTTTTTCTTCAAATTAAATTTTTTCAATTGAATTGAAAAGTATGAAACAATGAATTTTTATCCTCATTGTCCAGGCTGAGATAAGAACACTTGTATTTTTTCTTTTTTTTGTTTTTTTTTTTTTTTCGTTAAAAGGGTTGTACAGGTGAGAGTAAAGTGGTCATCAAGTAACATTTTCGTTATAAGAACTTGATGGTGCGACAGGTGAAGAGGGTTGCTGTAATAAATGCAGCCCTATGGGCCATGTGGGCTATGGTTCGAGTGAGCCAAATGTGATGTTATGAAACTTTTTAACGTGTTGAAATTAGACTTTATAACCAATTTTAAAAATGATGAATTAATTACAATCGTACTTTCAAAAGCCTGTCAAATTATTTTATTCTGAAATATACAAACTGAATTTTCACTGAGATTGAATTTGTTATTGTTTATTTGTTGATGCGCGCGAAGAAATCAGCGCATCGCATGGCGTTTGAGAAACCGCTCTATATTATAAGTAAATATTAAAGCTGTTACGCGGCAATAACCAAGTATTCAGTGCGATGAAATTCTAATAGATTGCGGAAGTGTTTACCGTGGCTCTCGACGTGGCTGCTTAATCGCAGTGGCACAAGATTTATGAATCGCATCGGTTTACAGATCTTGGGCTTTAATCTTATAATGTCTTTCTTTCTTGACGTCGACGCTGAATCTTCCTTTCCAATTCTAATTTTCAATGTACACATAACCCAATGGATATCCCTCGCGTCATGTTTAGGAAGTGTACAAATTTTATTCTTTTCAATCAGAAAGTCAGTATTTTGTCATCAAAATAGGATATGCTGGTTGGTAAGACGTAACAAATGATAATGAATTTCGAAAGCAAAAGACCACCTTTTACTTTGAAATTATGTTTGTTGAATAAAAAGAATTCTGATTCCATTTTGGAGTTGTTTGATTGATCGTAGCCATGCGCACGTTTGTGCAAACCGCAAGCGTCAAGAACCGTTATGGTACCGTCTCGGAGGTTTCCCTTGCTAATTAATTCGCGCCAATTAAATGAGTATCGAGGTAGCTTTTGTATGATCGTCATGAGAGCGATCCACGGAAGTGCACGCTCGATATTGGCTTGGATGTTGCATCTACTTGTGCCAGCAAACAACCATGATGAACCAGATCATGCAAAATTAAAACATAAATGTCAAATACAATTTATCCGACTATCATTTTACAGTTTCGTTTTATGATAGCCATGCAAAACTGTTCATTCTTCTCCGCTTTATCGTTTTCAATTCTCTAACTTTTTTTTATACTCGATCAGACTCTTTTTTCACATATAAATTACTTTTATTTACGCCATGAGTGATGATGCTAATGTAATTGTCATTAATTAAAATTTAATTAGCCTTTATCAATGATTATATCTAAGAATTAATTCTCAACGAAATTGTAATTCTAATTTTATTAGTTCCATTTTTTTAACACTATATATCTTATTACCGTAAAACATGAAGGGTATCATTGTTTATACAATCATTGTGATTTCAAGTTCATTTCATATTAAAGTAGACCAACGAACAATTTGTTAAATAAACATTGCAAATCTCAAACTAATATTAAACATTCTTTTTTTTCTTGGTTCTTTTGTTTTTTATTTGTTTCTCTCTTTTTTTTTAATGTATGATTTTTGTATTACAGTGCGAGATCTTTATTTTTACCTCAAACATCGCACAGTGATGTTACATTTTCATTTTCATGAGAATTTCAGTCAAGCGACAATCTACTTCCTTCAGGTAAATTATTTCTCACTTGAACCGTAAAGCCAATCTAGACGGTTGAAAAGGGCCTTTGTTAGCCCCACGGTATCGTCCTTTTCCAAGCCCCAAGATCAGTAAAAATAAAACAGAAACAATACTCGTCCAGCAATTGCGACCGAAAATTCACCAGCAGCGTTTGTCCTCGAACCAAGATGATTAATTTCATGGGTACCACATTGCGCCCCATTGTCTCCCGGGATGACAAATGAGCGAAAATTATTCATCTTCTAGAATTCTTGCGAAACTCGAAAAGCCATATGCTGACCAGCGACGTTCTCGTAACACTCCTCAAACGAAAATACACACATGGGTTTTCACAATTTCTTTTTTTCCCTCGGCGTAAAATTGACTAGAAATCAGACCCAAGGTTACGCTTCACTTGAGCCCAAGCATCCTAATGACATGCAGACATTGCCATTTGTGGGAAATTGCGCGTTTCCCTCCTAACCAGTTTGGTAGATTTTCCGTGATTCAAACAAACGGATGCGACAAAGTGCTTTGCATTCCAGTACGATTTTATATATAACGAAAAATCATATGAACAACGAGAAATCGCACGGTTGCGTTCAGTTGGCTGTTCCCAGGCTCGGTGGAACGACGCTGACATGGTTCGGAGCAGTTTAAAATCCGTTTTGGAAAATGACAGAACCCCCATCTCCCCCGGCGTTGCAACGGCAATTTTCTAAATTAAAGCAACGCGACAAAGGCAAAGCTTTTTGTTTCGCCCTTTCCCATTTGCGATGTCTCGCGGAGCGAAAGATTTATCGGAACCGACACAACCGGTATTGCCAAGAAAGTCAAGCCTCACTGAACAAGGAGTCGCGGTACGAATCCAGGCCCTATTGGCAGTGGCTTATTATTTTGTTACTTTTTGCCGTTGCGATTCAGTAGCAAATGGTCATGATGCTCTGGAAGACCAAGTTACAACTGACAGCAACCTGACGACCGAAGTCACTGACAGATTTTCGATAGGCATCTCTGATGGGCTCTGCTTGATGACTTTTCAGATAGTCATCACGGGCTTTTTTTAAGATTAATGATGAATAATTCTCCACGGATGGTGCAAGTTATCTGATTAACTTGGTTCTCATTTATTTGGGACGGATAGCAAGGTGAAATTAACTAGGCGTGTCTGTTGGAGGAGTTGGGAAAGTTCTTTTACAGAGATGCCAACGGTGCGTTGGGTGTTGGTTCAGATCCTAAAGGATTAGGTAGATGAGAAAAGATATAATAGGCGCAGAGAACTGATTCTTATATGATTGCCCCAGGCTACGAATTAGAACCAGCAGAGCTCTAATCAACGGTTACGACACGCAGTGCCGCAACGGTTCTAATGGAGAAACGAATTCTGTAGAGGGGTTGCCTTCCAGTTCCTAGAGGACCACTCAAGAAGTGAAAATTTATGCGAAAAACCCAACTGGTGTCAGTTTTCCAGCTACGATTACCCCCACTTTTGGTACCAACCTTCGCGATTTGGAAGAGCGCCTGTCTCCTTGGTCTTTCCTGCTTCATCTTCGCGGCTCTTCCGACTTTCAATCCCGACGGTTTCTCCTGACCCGAACGTTCACTTGTCACCATAGTTGAACCAACGAAACACACCGGCAACGGTTGTCCACATATTCACACTTCGGGTGCAATTTTGTCACTGACACCCCCCTCCGAAACTGTTTGTTAACTGTTTGTAAACTGGTTGATGGGTTTGACAGCAAGGGCTGTGTGAGGCGTGCACTGTCGGAAACGGGCGACGCTGGAATAGTAGCTCACCGTCGAGTGGGGCCCGGCGGTTCGCGCGGCGCCAGCGCCTCTTACGGCCAGGTGAGCAAACATGGCGGATCAAAGTTTACGAGGGAGAAGGGCCTTTGTGTGAGTGCCAGCTATAGTATCTGCCAGCATCGTGGCGGCCATCTTTACTACGGACCCGCGCGTGGGTGAAAGACCCGGGGTCAGTTGGGCCCGGCGGGGAGCGCGGAGTGGGAATTAGGCAAATGCGCCAGCGTACACTCCGAGCAACGGTAGAGCCTCTACTCTCACGGGACCAAAACACCGCACGCTCGTTTTACGTTACGATTCCAGCGGTCTGTCATTACGATGTGCGTCCAGGGCTCTCTTTAGTTGCGCAAGATGGGAGGTTCGCGGCCAGATATGATGGATTCTTGATTTCAGCTCTCGGAAGAGCAATCCAAGTCGGAACAAATGTTTCGCCGAGCAAACAAGACGAGAGAATGGAAAAGTTTTTGTTTGTATAATCGTGGTTATAGAATTTGAATGGGGACGATCATCGGGTCCGACCGGTGCTTTCATTACCGTCTATTGTTTCTCTATTGGCTCTTACTGGGCCCCCATTGTCGGCCTTGAACTTGTTGTTCCGGTTGTTAGACAGACAAACATTATACCTCGCTCGTAAAAACCGACAGTTTTGGCGAGCGCAAAATAATGACGGATATTCATAAACAATGTTGGGCGCTCTCGATCTCGATGGACGGATGTCTTGTTTCTGTTCTGCGATCGGACAGCGGATACGACGACGATTGCATTCGAGGTTTGGTTCTCAGAACCGATCGAAGTAATGGAAACTGGCCTGACGTAGAGGATGGCGCAGTTAATGCACGGATAACCGCTCTGAAAAGAAAAAGGAAATTCTCACAAATTACTCGCGGGCTGAATTAAAAGATATTCATCTTATTATGTCAGTCACCTTTTTTTTGAATTAGGATTGTTCTTTATCGATGAATACATAGTTATGCTTTGTTTATACATGCAAAAAGTAACTGCGGATTAACATTAACATCGAAACCCATGAATATGTTGAACTCGCTTTGTGAATTGCACTATGTGAATTATTGTATAAATAGATTATTATGATCGTCAGAAGTATAATGGATTTCATTTTGCGTAATTGTAACATCATCATCATTATTTGATCTGATGGGAGATAAATTTTATCGTTTGGCTATAATAAAAAAAAAACGAAATATCATAACTCATAAAAAATTGAATGAAAAAAGTTCAGAACAGAAAAAATTGTCAATAATTGGAGTATGAAAAAAAAACTTCTCAGAATTGCGTAATAATTAAAAGGAACTGTAAAAAAAGTAATATCAAATGTCAGGTTTTTAAATATGAAAATGCAGCCATTGTTTTTTTTACAGTTGGACGATAAATAAACAAAGTAATTTTGATTCGACAACAAAAGATCACACGAAATTGTACAATAAGTATTTCATCAACCGGACAACTTTTTTTTTCTACCGACGTGTATCTTAGATTTCGGATCGTAAATTTTGAGGAACACAATGTAATAAGCAGCGTTATCTTTGCGAGTACTAACGTACAATTAGCAGCGTGTTTAACGACGTCGTGTGAGAGACGCGCTAGAAGCCTTGCCGAACTTCTGCAAGCGGAGAACACAATGGGCACACTGCACTTCTGAGAATCGGACTCGACAAAAGATTCAGATCCGAACGGACGAAGCTTATTGTCCCTTTCCGCGCACAACACAAGGTACCCATTTTTTACTCCTCTTGAAAGTCCTCGCGATTCCATCGGTGAAATCCGATGAAATTTGACGAGGGTTTTAAAGGATTTTAGGGCCCTGCTCTTTCCACTTTATTTTCTTCAACCATTCGGATCAATTTTAATCGCAAGTTTTCCATAAACTTTTTCATCTTTCTATGAATCTCGTGTTATTTTGCTGCGACAAAACATAACCTGAAAAGAGTTGCTCAGTTAGAAACGTTTTCTGAAACAGAAAATTTTATTTTATTTTATCAGATCAAAAGAAGAAAAATTCTCATACCGACTGTCGTAGTAAAAATCTTTGACAAGTGTTTTTCGACTTCATAATTATACACGTTCGCTGGGACATGTCGGTGCGTATTGAAATAACACAAGTGTTTATCCTCTCTTGACGATTATATCAACGCAAAATCTTGGGTGGACATTATTATTATGCAAGAGTTGTCATTACATACGCACCTCGAATCAATTTTGTTGCTTTCGTCATTGCAAAAGGACGAGCGACACATTCCAACGTATAATCAGCAAGACGCAAATTACTCCTAGGTGAGCGGAACAAACACTTTTTCTTTTACCCCCGATGTGGCCGGGGAACAAAAACTATTCAGTTTCCTTTGATCTTACACACGGCGGAGATATTTTAATCGAAAGACATCCGATAAATGTTCGTGTCCTAAGATAATGCATTCCACACAATTATTCTTGCAGGTAAGTTATCCGAGGTATCGAAGTGTTATTAGTTTTACATGCAAAAAAAGGGACATCGCAGACGAGATGACGTACGAATTTTGCACCTTCGTTTTACAAGGTTTCACGAGATCCCCATCTGCTCCTATACTTATCACCTCAAAAATTTTGCAAAGGTCGGGGGCAACATGCAGATGCGCCACAGGTGGTATAGCTGAACAATTTTTTTCGCCGCTTTAGCAACCGTATCATCACCGGCTTGCTTTTGCAACTTACACTATTGCGGTACAGTGCAGCCGTCCAATTAGGATTTCTGGTTTCGTCCGTTCAGCAAAGAAGATATCTTGACCAAAATTAGCAATCCCGAACTGGATCGAAAACGAAATCAAACTCGATAAGGAAGTTTCCTTACAAAGTTTTAGACCTCCGAGATGCAGTGCCAAATTAGTTTCTAAATTTCAAAACTTACAAAACTTATATAAGGATGACGATACAATTTTGTTTGATATCATATTTTTTTATAATTCGCAATAATATTACTAGTTAGTTATTAAAAAAATTTAATATCAATTTGATGAATGGAATTTTTTTTTAATTTTTGAATATAGAGTTTGTTTTTGTCTTAAAACCACAGAATTACAAAACAGAAACTTATGCGAATTTCGAATTCAATAAAGCAGAAAGGAATTAAGAAAAAAAAGGTGGAAATAAATATCAAAAGGAAAATAAACTTCCTTAAGAGAGCGGAATGAAATTACGCAAAATTGTTACAAGATATTGCAAAGTGCGTTTCCCAATTGACGCAGATCTCACCATAGCCGATTTTCCCATAACCGATTGTGAACTTCATCGACAGATTTCCCACACTTGCGCTTATTCAAATGAGTCTCCCGAGAGTATACGTACGTGAGCAACACCTTTTTTTCTCAATCATCGTAATCGCCGCTCCGATATGGTACTTGGCGTGAAAAGCGGCGCTTTTCATTCAGGACCTTTTTTTCTCATTTGTGCACGAAGGAAAACGTTGGCGCCGCGTGAGGAAACTGAATGCACATTTAAATAGATGTGCCGGCACGGCTCGTTGCGTGCACTCGCATGGCCGTGTGTGGTTCTTTTCAGGGACACAGGTACCCCAAAGGAAGTCAAGTCGCGTTCATAATGCAAGAAAAGATTCGAACCCGTGGGTCTTTTCAGAGCGAGATGAAAAGGAACAGGTAGCTTTGTAAGAGTAGCAAGAGGGGAGAACCAAATTTGTTGTCGCAGGTGATTCGGTCAGGTGGCACAGTCCAAGCCAAATTTCAGTTCTCGTTTTAACGTTTGTACACTTTGTTCTAGAAAAAAAACAGATAGACGAGCTGAGGAAAGGATAACATGCTCATGAAAAACGGATGTTTTTGTTTTTGGAGGCTAAATATTCAAAGGGGACAATATTTAGTTTGAACTTTATTTGTTATTGGGTGGAAATTAGTTTTGGAAAGTCAATAGAGAAAATGACGTTGAATATCAGTTTTCTCACATATTTTATGAGGCGTAGGGGTTGAAATGTTAATGATGGGCGGGATCGTTTCGTTGAGTTGCTGGATCGACCATTTGACACGAATGTTTTTTAATGACTATTTGACTGAACGAGTATTATTTGTAGCTGTCATGACTTGTGAAACGATGCTGAGTGACAATTCATTTTTTATTCGAATTTTCTATACTGTATTAACAGACTTTTGAAAAAAATTATCTTCTTGAATAAAATGTCAGTTAATCATATTCTCATAAAATGTTACTAATGTGTGAATTTCTTATTGTGTACTTAAAATGTACAAGATCGTAATTGAAAATTTTTTTTTCAATAAAATGTCAAACACATTTGTGCATTTCTAGTGTTGTTCTCAACTCGGTAGCTACATAACATGCCACTTCGTTTTATTAATTTGTTCGTGTTCTTTATTTAAGATTTACATTAGTTTTAAAAATGGTACACATTTTTATACTTTATAGTCCATCTTCTTTTATGAGACCATTCTGAGAAAACATAATGCGCAATAATTATGTATATTCAACAACTTTTTAAATGATTGCAATCATGCTCGAGAGTAACTGAGTATAGTTATAAAATAATATTTAAAAAAAAATGTTTCATAAAATTTTACGATGAAAACTTTTGAGAAGGCAAAGCAATCTAACAGAAATAAAATGAAGAAAAATAATTGTCTCTCGGCCGTTTTGAAAACTATAAAACGGGTAGTTTTTTTTTCGTCACAAACTTTGATATTATCTTACGTCTGATTGATGCATTTTCTTTAGAAACAGGTCTCTCGGGATAACGAATTAGCATTATCGTTCAAACATTGACTTTTTCAAACATCTGCAATTTAAAACCTTTCCTCGACCCTACCAACTGGTGCGTCGTTTGACTTTTTGACATATTTGTCAGATTAAATGTGAAAATCTATTATAGTGGAAATATGATAAAATCAAAGTACCTGCCGGAGAAGTCAAGCGATTAACAAAGTATGGAAATCGGTGCACAGCTGTAAACGAAACTCGAAACTTTATTTGATTAAGGACTATATTCCCTTCAAAACGTGACTGAGATTATTTGATTTCGTTATGTATTTTTCAACGTGTCTACAAACTATATTTTCAAAGGTTTTCAACATTTTTTCAAAATGTTTGAGGATGTTCTATCAAAAATTAAAGTATATAAGTATATAATTATATAAGATTACAAGTAGATTGAAAGAAAATTTTGAGAGTTTTTCCAATCAAAACACGTATATCGAATGTAAACGTACGATGTTTATTTTGAAATGACGCCGATGAAAGTTTACACTGGCGGTGCTATTTTAACTAACTAGTAAAGATCAGAAAAATTCAAAAATCAAACTGAATTGCATAGAAAAAAAATTTTAAATAATTAATTAAAATAATTTTCATTTTCTATTTATCTTATAATTAAAAATTTAATTAATTTAAAATTTTTTTATTATTTCTCACCCTTAAAATGTTCACTTTTTCGTTCGCAATCGTTCTAACATGATGTGAATTAGAAAAAAAACGAAGTCAAAGAAAACCTTACAAAAGCTTACAATCGAAAATCCAGACAAAGAAACACTCCGATGTATAATTTAATTCGATTAACCAATGGAGAGACCAACTTCAAAATCTTTCCACGAACACCTGCGGGTTCCGGGATTGAATATCGATGATCTATCTAAACCTAAATCAAACGTCGTCATCGATCCAATTTTCCAACTGTTAAACTCCAATCTCGAAAGGTCATGGTCTCGTATTTTCATTGTTCTCGATTGTAACACGAAACAAAAACTCGATCCAAAATGATCCGACAAGATACATGTTCTTAAAAAGTCAAAGAAAATTTATACCAAGTCATAATCTTCTGCGCTCATTCAAATGAAACACAAGAGTGGTATCGAGGTGAATCATAACTCTCGGCTGTTGGCGTCGCGCACGCGATCTGTGTCTCCTCGTGGCTTCCACTCATAGTGAAAGGCTTCTATAAGGATTCGATAACGCGAATGCCGCGACTGGGGAACGCGCATCTTCGTCGCGCGTTATGCAATTTCATTCAGAACAGCGCTGATTTCCCTCATGGCATTTCGTTCGATCGCATCCAAATGTCGCAATGTTGCCATTTTTGCGCAAACTGTGTCGCGTTGCATAAAATCAATGAACAATATTTTTCCACTTTTCAATTTTCATAAAACTCAAGCAACAATGAAATATCATTTTTCTTCTCTTTTGACAGCCAGACGCGTTGAAAAATGTATCAGAAATGTGACTGTTCATCTTAGTGGAAACTTTTCCAAAACAAAGATCTATCTAAAGCACGAATTCCAACACTCTAATCGGAAAGTTTTTTGTCATCAGTAAGAAATGTTGTTTTCTTTATTTTTATTGTTTTCAATATTTTTCATATTTTTTTTAGAAAGTGCATCAGGGTCTTCCCCGAGTCATTTCTAGCGTCACTGAGGCAAGATTCCTGAGGGTTGCCTGTGGTCTCGTGTTCCGCCACTGGTTTCTTTTTGGAAACTGGTTCCAGAACTGCGACCACTGATCCTTTTCACTAATAAAGTAAGTTCCAGTTGATAAACCAAGCCACGTGCCTTTTGTTGATTTTCCGAACTGATTTTTATTTTTATTTCCAGTCTTCGTTCTTGGTTAAACTTGTTCGTCGAGTGGATTTTCATTATTCATGTTCGAATCATTATCGATAATTGCAAGAACGTAATGAGAAATCTATCAAAACCTTACTTGTTTGGCACAATGACTTTTTGATCCACAGCGAGATAGAGAGAATTGAATTATGAGACACCTGTTACGAAAATGGATCTCCGCCGGCAAAAGCTCGGTGAATCAACATTATACGATAAGTTTAGCCGGAGTGAATAGTATCACAAATGCTAATGCGCAAGAACGAACGTAACAGTTCGTAAAACTTTACCGCTACGTATGCAGATTATACTGTGTTGTTACTGGAACGTTCAACTGAATTAGATAATGAAATTTAATTAGATCTCTTCGCACAACCAACGTCAGTTCGTACTCGAGCGAAAATTTTCAAAAGTCGAGCGATATCGCGTTACTTTGCACTTCGTCCAAACTTCGAACGCAATTTTACAAATTCTGACGTTAACAAAAATTAATGCTATCCTCAATCTGCGAGATGAAAATTCCCAGCATTATTCTCGCGCTGCAAAATTTTATGTTTAAACAAAATTTTTACCATATTTATTCATTTTTCATACTCTTTATAAAATGCTCAAATTGTTCAGACGGTGAAAAAAAAATAAATAAAAAATTCCAAAAACGGTTAATGCAAGAACGTTATTCTGAAATAATTATTTTTGCATTGTTCGAGCAAAAGTGAAAGTAAACAAATTACGAATTTCAATGAAACCATAAATTGCAATCAATAGTTTGAAAAAAAGCAGCTACAAGCGGTTACGAGTAATGATAGAAAAGTACTAATAATCTTAAATCATCTTCGCTCATCAGAACCGCAGAGGGTAAAACATTATTTCCTGTACCGATCTGGGTTGTCTTTTTTCTCTTTTCTAATAACTCATATCCAGCTGTTTTAATTGCGCGAGAATGAAAATCAAATATTTGATCATGATTGGATTAATTTTAATTAGGGACGCGATTTTTTCGATGGCAATATCCGACAAGTGGCAAACACCATCGCCGACCAAGTGCTTGTAGGAAGTGTGCCTATCGTACAGGTGCATACAGGTGCACTGATTACCCAGCGATATTGTCTTCCCTTTCTCTCTGCCGAACTCCTATAGGTCTTCGTCTCTCGTACTACTTTAAACTTATAAACTCCAAATGTATACGTATACGCTATCTTATAACCTATTTACGTTTCTCATCTCCAATTCGCACAGCTTCCCTGGGACATACTTAGCGTATAAAAAAAAACTTGATACGATTACGTACAACGGGTATGTCAATAATTTAATGATATTTGCTGAGTTGAATTATGTATGACATTTATAATTGATACCACTTGCGAATTGGAATTCGTTTTTAATATTAATGCCGGATATGGAGAAACGCCGAGATAGCAGCAGTAAATTTTCGTTTCGGACGGAAAAAGTGATAAAATATGATGCTACTGGAAAACGTTTAAATTTCAACCGGTATACTTTTCCATTTAGGGAATTACATTTTTGTACGTTTATTTTTTCAGTTGATGTAATATGTTTGGCACAAAAAAAGTTATTTCGATTGAAAACAAAGCGGTGGAAGAGAATTTTAAAGGTAATAATTTTGTAATCATTACAAAGAGTATCCGGGTAATAAGAGATTGCAAATTTAAATCATAAATGAATCTTTAATCGTCGAAGATTGCGTTCCGAAAGCAAAGTGACCTTTTTTCAACGTGGTAAACTGTTCATCTTCTCAGCTCCTCGGGTCGTGATCGTCTTTCGCGCGCAAAAGATTTCGTCCTTATTTCCCTTCGCCGCGGCGATGTGTGCCGAGAGAGAATATATATTCGCGCACGTGCGCGAACTACAACGCTCGAGAGAAAGAGAGTAGTGGCCCCGATGAAAACTGGTTTGCTCGCTCGTTTGCACACACTCGCAACCCAGTGCATCGCGATGGTAGCGTTTTGCACGTTCGATACGTCAGACTGCAGATCATGGTGATTTGTTGAGTTCGACTGCCGATGACGACTTTTCGCTCTATTACAACTTTCAACTCCGACTTGTTTAGGAACAAAAAATTGTGCAACTGATACTGCGTTCGTTAGAATACAAAAAAAAAAAAACAATTGAAATCGAAACAATTGAAAACAAAACATTTTAAAAAGACAACGAAATTCTAAACGGTTGTTTCAAAATGGATAAAACATTTTAGAAAATGTTTTAGAAATGTTTCGAACGTTTTTGTTCGTTTTGATAATTTTATGCTTTACAAAAAGTTGTAAATTCGACTGTGAGTCTTGTATTAGATAAAAATAGAGTTTGAAAGGGGATTCTGATAATGAAAATATTCAGAACACGGATTTCATTGAGATTCAGTGAAAAAAACTAATAATTCTTACCAACTTTGAATAATATGTCATTAATGAGATTTTTTTTATCTCTCATATTGATGGAATGGCATTTCTTTCCATCTTGATCAACTCACTGGTCGATGTTCGATTGCGTTATGAATCGGCAATACAGTCCTAATGACTTACCTGTAACAAAAAGAAGACAAAAATTGTGAATATGTGGATAATCGCGCACGTGTCTATAAAAATAATCAAGCAAATTATACAACGATGCTCGTAATTTAAATGTCATAGAAAAATGTCCTAGCGTGCTGACAAGTTTACTTGCAAGCTTGCAACACGGACCTTTTTTTTCTGTCAAATAACTCCATTGCTGAGCGAGTGCTCGGCAACTTTTTTTGCCACGCGATTTTTAACAATTAAGAAATTCTGATTTTGCAAAGATGCAAATTGTACAACTTTTTGTTAGCTGTAACATTCTGTCTGTTCCAAATTGTTGTAACGATATTCCATGATCCAATTTTGATGTTAACAAAACAGCCATGTTTACAAATTTTTGTCAACTATGGATGTTACAGCTGAACCATCAAAGGAAACCTTCCAAATTCATCAACACAAAATAACTTTGAAAAAATTCCAGCGGACTAATTACCCAAGCGATTTAATCACCGAGAGGAGCAAATTTTTTCACGTCAATCTGAACTTTAATTTCGAAAGGTTTCGCTAGGGCGGGCAATCCGTGCGTCGTGGAAAATGAGCGGCAGGATTAATTTGACCATAGCAATATTACTTTTACTCCAGTTTCAGAGACGAAACCGGTTTTCTTCGCTGCTTACAAAACTTCTTTCGTCCTTATCTAACGCCCTCTTGGATCCACTCCGTCTCACTTTACCTCCCCCCGTTATTCTTGGCGCGTCTGTGCTTACGCACCGAAAAACCGGTCCCATCTTGTTTCTCCGTCACACTCTCGGTGTCTTACCGAACGTCTTCTCGGTCTTCTTCGCGGTTCGAAATCACAACGGGTTTTTTGACCGGTTACGTTGCAGCCGAACTTGACCGACGAAACAAAAATAGGTGTTGTTGTCCCGCCAAAATGTCGCGTTGTATTCTCGTTATATCACTCGCAAAATATTCCCATTTACGTTTTCCTTCAGGTAATATTTTCACAATACCTTTAAATTTGACCTTTAAAATTTTTCCTGCATGTTTACTACCTTTCAAAACGTTTGTTTTCATTTTTAGCAGTAATTTCGAACGTTTCTAAGAAGCAGAAATGAGAAAAAAAATGTAAACAGTTCTGTTTCGTTGTTTCCAAATAAATCGTAGCGCCATCTAAAAGAAAACGACTGGAATACCGATGAAAATAATTTTTTCCTATAAAATTTATGAGATAATAAGTAGATATTATTTTAATTAAAAAATTAATTAACCCGCTAAATTGAATTTTATTTCGTAGAATGTAATTTAATGTACGAATTTCAGAAACTGATACACTAAAATTACAAAAAAAAACTTTGGAAGTTATGATGTCTGCCACAGTTGTTTACATTTGGCGCTGCAGGAGCTTATACCTATTTACTACATTTACTATACAGGTAACTGATAAACTGAAAATTAACCTCGATCCAAAAAGTTCTAAACCAAAAATATTATTATATTGTATTTCCATTTATATTTTCAAGTATTTTACAACTTTCAAAAACTAATCGCGAATCATACATAGCCTCAAATTCAATAATATTATTGTTATTCAAAATTTGTATTAAAATGTTAAAATAATATTTATAATGTTTAGGATTCCTAAAATGTATATGCAAGTATAGAATATATTATAACTAAGTAATTGAATATTCTGTATCATTTTTTTTTTATTGCAGAAGCTATAGGATGAAGCCCATAAACACCAACTTACGAATCCTCAATTATCAAAACATTTTGACACGGTACAAAGATCGTTTTATTCCATTTCTTATAAAAAATACTAAATTGCCTTTTCATGAAAACAACATAACTTTCAGGGAATGATGTACGCATGTTTCTTGTAGCCTAACGAGCATCCTAACCAGCCGTCACACACCGAACACATTTGTATTTTTTCCATCAAACTCGCGAAAATATATTGCATCAATTTCAAAGTAATGCCCAACTAAGACGGTCATTTGCCTGGATAATTGCCATTACATTCGAGCAGTTCGGACGAAACGCGTGCTCCTAATGAGAATGTTAAGCAAATACGCGTGATCAATCACGTGCATAAAAATCGTGATTTGACATTCCGTTTGAACCTTCCATTTACGGACGCTATTTGCACGTTACGAAACTGTCACTATAAACGCGCAATCGATCCCGCACTTTTCATTTGATTTTCCTATTTTTTTCATTCACAGATAATTGATGAATGCAAATGCTTCACAATGCGAAAGTTGGGACTTGCGGTTTTAGCTCCCGTGGACAGATTGAAATTGGTCAAGTGGATTCAACATTGTAATCATCCCGAACGAGATTCTTGTATAATTACGAACGTACTGTCTTAAAGCTGGCACGACAACCCTCTTTAGAACACTATCATTAACATAAGACGTGACTTTTGCTCCAACTTAGTGTTTCGCGTTGAATTAAGAATCATTTGCTACGTGCTCGGTTAGCGGTTTTCCAAATTTTATTGCTTCGGACTTTTCTTTTTTTTCCCCCACCAAAACTACTCATCCAGTTGAACAAAACGTTTTCATTTTGAATTTTAAGTGGAAAAATGTTAAATGCAAAATTAGAATAACAAATCGGGGGAAAAAAGCATGATTACACATCGGCGTTTAAAGAGAAAATATTTTCTTTTCATCCGTCGTGTAATTACACCTATCCAGAAAATCAGTGCGAATAACAATCATGATAACAATTCGAAGAAAAGAAATGGCAAACGTTCAAGTGGCTTTTTCGGTTGCAAAAAATTGCTAGCAAAACAAGGTCCCGAGTGTTTTGCGCGCGCAATTATATGTCTTCGTTTACGACCGTGTTTTGAATTCCGGCGCATCCCCGCTCGGAAACCTATTGATTAACGTCGCCGTAAATTTTAAGACCGAAAAAGTGGCATTTTTTTATCTACCCGCGTGTTTTCGTTTTAATCACGCGGCGATAGTTATGCGAGTGTGCGAAGACTCACGTTAAAAAAACACGCCTGTATGATCGTACGTCACTTTATAGCCGATGATTAGTCGAACGCGTAAACATTATAGGTTCGGTTTTATCCTTCAAGCGCCAGAAAAAGAGAACCGATTTTTATGAATTGCCGAACGATCGTCCTCGTTGGGGGAAAAATGAGCGCATGCCCACTTGGAAAATTCTTTTCAAAATCTCAATATGGACAAATTTCGCTACAGCAACAAGATATGGAATTATTTTGCTCTTAACGTTTTTGCACCGATTTTTCCTCAAGGGGGAGTTTTTGTTACAACTGTACAGTTAAAGATACTCTTCTCAAGATGGATCACAAAAACTAATTGGTAACTTGGTATATACTGAGGAGCACTTTTTTCTCATCTATTTTGCTAAGTATTCCCGCACGTAGAAAGGATATATAAGTAACACTAAGAAAGGATACATCTCGTTTTGCATATGTTATTTTGCACACGTACGTTTGCTGCGATTCGCACTGTTATTGTGCTTTTTCATTTGTGTATAACTTTCAATTGAGCCTCGTTAAACGTAACTTAACAAGTAATGAGCAAATACTCTGTTCGACGTTTTTGTCCTCCATTTTTTTAAAGCAATCCAGAAGTTTTTTGTTTAAAACTGAGTCGTTTCAAAACAGTAGTAATAACACATGACGTTTGTTCTATATTATAAAACACATTCGTAGAAATGGAAGATAAATTTAATTATTGTCAAGAAAATAATGTACGCAATTAATCTTATGTGAAATAAACAAGTTATAAAAAATGAATCAAAAATAGAACAGGGATATAGAAATGTGGAAAAAAATTAATAGAAAAGGTGCAGGATTGACATACAGCGCGACCAACTCTAATTGATGTGTAATTTGCATTCCAAACATAAATTAAAGTTTATTGTCAACGCGCGAAACATTCGCACACTTGAGACCACGTCGCGCATACACAATTTCCCGCGATACGAAGTTATGTAATTTGTAAATAAGTCGCGGCAGGTTCTTAGGAAACGCCCGGCGGGACAAAATCCTGCGTGTGATAAACAGGTGCTTTTCTTTCACGCCACTTGGGATGGGGAAAAATACGGATTCTAGATTATTGACGTAATGTCTCCTGTAATTTCTCGTGCGACTGTGATCTCGCGATAACCATACAGTTTTCTTAGTGAAATCCTTGAAACACTTGACTAACCGTAGCTCGACATTATGCTAATTTTCAGATGACATTATAATTTTCTTCGTCGCGTTTAACATTTCATAAACACCAAGCGGTAGAAAGTTTAATTCGATTAATTTTGTAATGAAAATGTGCCGTGTAATAGTTCAGATACTTTTTTTTATTTCTCGAAAACATATAGTTTATATGTTGGAAAAATACGGTTACATGTTATGCAAATTCATATAATTTGATTGGAACTTTAATTGATATAGAGTAATAATTTTCTTAGCATTTACACCACCATTAGAATCAACTTTTTCAATAAGGTATTTTGTTTTTGGTTTTGTAAAAATATTTGTTTTAGATTCTTATCAAGATCTAAGAACAATTTTTTATGCCCATAATTGTGAGTTGGACATTCAATGTAGACCGGTGTGGGAGTTTATATACCAACATAATTGTAAACCGTTAAAATTTATTCCCTGGAATATCATTAATAACGGAGTTGTTTTGAATATATAATCTGTTTCCTAGTAAATGTGTAACAAATGAAACTGCAATTTCATTTAAATGTAATGTCATTCATGAATGTCAGCGTATACTTAAATTGATTCATTTCTCTCAATTTTTTTCTAAATGTGCGTTGGCTTGTCCACTTCACTGACCATAAATATCATTTCCATCTCTGTGACAATCATAAAATATGTTATCTCAAGTATCCTGAACGTTTCAAATCAGCACAAGAACATTTTACAAACATTTTTTATGACAAATATTTTTATTATCAGCAACAAATTATTCTTAGCTGCAATTGTTTGTTACTGCAGGAGTTCTTGAAATTAATTAAACAACAAATTCTCGAATCAAGCGAAAATAACTGAATTGCATAGATCAAAGGACTATTCGTCTAAGAACAATACAACGAATAAATTAAATCTCCCCTCCCCCACTCGTTCACTTTTTAATTAAAAACCTCGAATTCTCCCAGTTCGAAAATTTTAATTAATCTGAGATGGACGTAGATTGCAGGAGCAGAAAATAGCCGCGGAATAATCGTGCGGGCTCTGGAACGTGCATCTGCAGACCTGTTCTTAAAAAGAATTGAGTCCTCAAGGATGCGCGGGAGAGCGTCCGATTGGTGCCCGCGAATTCTCTTCTAGAGGGTTCGCGACGGCGAAGTCAAGGTTCACCAACTCCGTGCCTCTGAAGTTAAAAATATGTGCCTTCACGCAGCTTCGGATAGAAAAACGTCTCCCCTGTTAACAAGTCGGGTAATCAAATTGCGTTTATCGGTAGTGGCTGTGTAAATTCCCCGCAACACATTTGTTTGTGTTCCCAAGATTTACTCTCGTGTTGTTCAAGTATTTGAAAATTATGGGATTTTCAAAGATATAAAAAATCTACCCTCCAGATTGCAATAAATTTAACAAATTCTATTTTAAATTTCCATCCATTAGCAATCATTTTTTGTTTCAATGTTGAAACACAGTTTGGTATTCCGTATGCGTAAACATTCTTTGTTTACGTTTCTTTTAGTTCACACTAAAATTTCCAAATTTGAAATATATATTTTATAAATTTTCAATTGTTTTGATTTTGATTCTTTAGAAGTTTGATTTTTCTGTACTTTTTTAGAACAAAATTTTAAATCCTCTGCAAAGCTTATGGATTAAAATTTTTTTAAGTTCAAACTAAAATATTAAATTTTGAAAAAGGTTGAATTTCGAATGAATATTGAATTGCTTTGAATTGAATTCTTGAAATACTTATTGTTTTGTTTTGTTTGTTTGTTTTTTTTTCAGGACAACTTTAAAAAACGCCCCCAAAGACCCATGGTCACATTATTGTCTGTAGTGCGGGCAAATGTCACTGGTTCAGAGCAAGAGCGAGCGAAAGGAGCGGATATTTTTGCAGGCAAATAATCCTTTGTTCTCAGCACGTGCTACGGGCGCGAGGTAGCAGCACCGCGTGGTCCGGACGCCCGCTGGAACGAGTCCTCTCGTTGTTCAAGACGCGGGAGAATGCTTCGTCCCGATTGGCCAAGCCGGGCGGACAGTGGGAGGCATTTTGTCTTGCAACAGACGTTGTTATTGTTTTCTTTTGTAGGCGCTGCGCCGAGACCATATTGTATGCAGAAATCTTGGATCAAATTATCGTAATGGCTTCGCGGTTCGGACCGAAAAAAGAAGATCGAGAAGGAGAGTGAATCTCGAATGCATAATAGATGTCAATGACGAGTGCGATATCCAGGTCGAATTTGCATAATGAAAAGCGCAAGTACGCGACAACTCTTGGCACCCATCAGAAACTGTCTCGGATGGAAATTTGATTCGCGTCTATAATCGTACAGACACTAAGCAAAATCTCAATTTAATTTGATGTCCCGTGGGATGAGACACGAGAGCGTGTAAGAATTATACGATTAAACAAAAAAAAGTCAAGAAAAATAACAAATCACTGCGTCGTGGAATTTTCTATGGGTGACGGAAAATGAGCCTGAATCATCATGAATGGAATAGGAGTGTCTGACAATAAAAGAGAGTGATGTTCGAGGGTTTAATTAATTCTAGAAAAATACGTCGTGCATGCAGATGTATTGTGTAGACTAGAGATGGTGTTCGATAGGTTTGCGTGATTCAATGGACTCGGGCACGGTGTGCCTGTCTGGAACTTCGACTAACATGATTGAAGATTCAGCGAACGTTCGATGGATTTGTTGAGTTAGGATTCAACCAATTTTGAAGATTGTTTGGCTTTCATCAAAATTCCATGCCTTATTGAATATTGATCATTCAACTTCAATATTTATGGTGCACTAGAATTCAATTAAAAAATAACTCAAGACAAAAAACATTCCATTTGTTCGAACATTTTTAATGAAATTATTTTCATGGTTGTTCTATTTCTTTTTTTGTTTGTTATTTTTCGTAATCAAAATGGTACATATTATGTTTGCTTCAATTTCATTTTTAATTGAATCGAAAATATGAGGTTGAGTTTTTGAAATGAAGTTTGCATCGTTCAAACATGACCAGGAAGCAGCTTTTAAACAACAATCAATTTTCAAGACAAGAGAAGAAGTTAAGATAAAGGCCGAACTGATAAATGCCAAGATAGATATTCAGGTTGAGATGTAAAATTGACTCGCCTATTGAAAACGCAGCATTATTTATATCATGTAAAACGAAAGCCAATATTTTCCTGGACATTATTCACCCGCTGGTTTACGATAGCACGTGCAAACGGTTACTTCCACGAGAGTCCACGGTGAAAACAACATTTGAACTTCATTAAATTTCGCGAAATGCAAAAACCGTCCACAAAATGTTTCAAGGCTTTTGGCCACGCATCATTAACCGCAACACGCTTCTCCAATGGCAAATCAGTGATCGCATTTTTCTCACGAGGTTTCATGTTCAGGCAGCGTGAAATGGGATAAAGTGCGCGGTGTCCGCGGTATTTAATAAATACATAAAAATTCGTAACCATTAGAACGTTAGATTTTGCGTTTCCGCGGGTCAAACGCAACTTGCCGCAAATTACATCTTTTAAGCTTAAGGTGTTGGTCGTAATTATTGAGCACACCTTGCCAGCACGTCGATGTATTCAACGGATGTTTATTTTTCAAATGCAGAAGTTTAGTCATAGTTGAGTGATCTAGCAGGCGAAGAAAGAACGGTAGAAGAAGAGAAAATTACAAAAACAAAACTATCACGCATGACACAGTTACACATTTTCTAATATCATAATTGTTCTAACAATGATGACATCAACAACAAAAACCAAATAATAACAACAGTAATAACAAAAAAATAATAATAATCATGATAATTCTCAAGTAAAATGAGATTTGTTTTTAAATAAGTTTATAAATATGATGAAATCATTTTGATAACAAAATTCGAACGTGAGATGACTTGATGATTATTTGTAAACAGAGAGTATAAATTATGCGAATGAAAATGAAGAAGAAAGGTACAGAGGGCTGGAAAACAATTGGTGCAAAAAAGGTTGTGAGAATATGAATGCGGCCAAGGGTTTTTATCAATTCAAAGCAGCTGGGAGGGAAAAAGACTTATCTTGACCCCTGAAGCCGACAGTGGTCATGCGAACTAAGCTAGCAAAAGGAGGCTTCCGGTTAGTACTTCCGGTCGTCATCCTCCGCGGATTCGCCACTCGGCTCAGTCATCCGGGCTGTATATCTCTGAGTCGACTATTGCTTAATACGCGCGGTCACGGTAGCTGAGCCACGTGGGACCTGGCGCTTCACGCGTGCTTTAATAATCCACTTTGGTTCATTTTGCTTCGCGTACACTACGAAGAACTCAGACCCCTTTACACTCAGACGGAAAAAAGGAACGATGGTAATTGCCGAGAGCGCGGGAACTTGGAACTCTTGGCGCTTGAAAACACACGTGCAAATTGCGACGAGGATCAGAGGGTCAAGTGCACCATGTTATTGTTTAGGAAGCTGTGCATGGTCGGTGCAAAAGCCACCGTTACCAGAGTCCCAGATTTTTAAAAGGAATACTCCATATTTGCACCAGCTAAGTGATCATGAAAATGATAACTTTTACCAACTTTTTTGGGGACCACTTTTTTAGAGTAGGTAAATAAGGGAGGCAGAAAGTTGGTAGAGTAAATTTTGGCAACTGAAAAAAAATTTAACAGTTGTTCCTAATTCAAAAATAAAAAAATAATTACAAGTTGAAAAACATCGTTGAAATGATTGTTTGTTGTTTTTTTTTTCACAGGAAGTTATTTAACTCGTGGAAAAAAAAAACATTAGAATTATACAATTCGATTAAGTAAATGAAATTCTGAAAATGGACTTTTTGTTGAGGGACGTTTGTTTGAGAAGTAACTTCTGCAAAAGTTGATTTATTCCGCGAAATTGCTGACTGTTGTCATAATTAAAAGTTGAAAAATTACTTAAGTTAATGATTTGACGTGAAAAACGAAGAACACATTTTTCTGCTCTGATTGTTCAACTTTGATCGTCCTGTTAATTTGAGTTGTAATATTTCGCATTGTGCAAAGATTGTTTCATTTCGTATGAAAACTTACTATCTAAACATTAGTCTAATCATTTCAAATACGGGGAAACTTTTTGTTCCGCTCTTTTCAAATGTTAAAAGAGCTCCGCTATATTTCAAATCGCTGCCCTTGCGATATTCAATTATCTCCAACAGCGTACGTTATAATAAACTCCACTCATAATGGCATTGCGACAAAAAAGTTAATGCAGTTAAGATTTTTCATTCAGTCGACTCGAATTCTACAATGAAACGACTTCATATTTTTTTCGCCTGGTGTCATTGTTCTTCAACTGAACAATCACAATCATTTCCGATACATAATGCTCGGATAATAAATTAACAGCTAGAAAAACGCTAACCTATTGAAACAATGTCCTCAAAGTGGAAGAACCGAATGCTCTTTCTCGGCTGAAAAAATCGGGATTCATTTGATTCCTTATTTGTCCAATTAACATTCATCTTAGAATTTTCAGCTTCACGCGCTAGTTGCACAATTCTATTTATTTCAATCCATTAAATAGACCACGAACAATAACCATTACCATCCACACTTTTTCCTTTTCGTCAAAACAGCAACTGGGTGTCACAACCGATAACATTTGAACCTCTTTTTCTATTTCTATCATAACCAGTTGCATAGCTCGTGGCAGAACCATCGCATGCTCCCGGTCTTGTAACGTGGGCAGAGCTGGATGTACGCAATCAACTTCTGATTTACGACTTCCAGACTCGTCAGAGAGTTGGAATAGATTTTGTTCGCTACCGATTAATTGGTCGTTGCATATTGCACTCGCCTTGCCTACCGCTCTTATCTCGCAAACTAACTGCTCGAGATCGGCTACATCAAAAGATTATTTTAATTTGCATCAGATACACAACAACATATCGCTTATGATTTGTCTCAAGTCATACTAAACACTGATTAAATCCTGGTTAGGGATCAAGATATTTTTAGCGACTCGGATTAATAAATATCTGATACCGCAAGCATGATTGGCCACAATTTTTTGTATCCAGATTTTCAAGAAGGTAAGAAAAAACTAGCCCAAGAAAAAAGTCAAGCCCAATTAAAATGGCACGTAAATCTCAACCAGGGTTATAATAATAAGCATCGGATGATTCGCGCTAATTGCGCTGTGTCATTAATTTGAGTGTCGTTAAATCGCAGCGGGAATTTCGTTTTCGCTGGAAAGCCGTGGGCTTTTTTGCACGTCGCCCCGGGGACAAAGTGACCGGCAGCGGGTGCTCTAATGACAATAATTCGCGACCGATTCCGCGAGAGCTCGTGCCCTGCGCACCGCAGCCATTATGTCGGGTAAAAGGTACGAAGTTGCATCGTAAAACGGCGCGTTTAATGCTGTTTGCCTCTTTGTATTGCTCGGCGCTTTTAACTCCGCTAAATTGCCAGCTACCGTCAAGCCGTGTCTGTTGCGACAATCGGCAGATTTATCGCCCTTCTTGCGCGGCCATTTTTTTCTAACGAAAAAGCCCCTTGGCGTAGGAGACGTTGTTTTTATCGAGCCTGCTTTTTGTATTGACACAAAGCGCTTCGAGTTGAGTTATAAGGTAATTGCGCCTATTATCGACAGTTTTTGTTTTTCAAATTTTATACAATGAGCTTTCATCATATTAAAATATAAAAATCATAAAAATCTTCATTTCTTTCATATAAATATAATATAAATGTCGATTTAAATTTTTACTAGTAGTACAATTTTTATTTTTTATAGGTAATAATCTCAGACTTGAAGAGTTGTTCCAACGAGAGCCATGTGGTCGAACGTTTTTTTTCACGCCTTTGAAAAAAAAGTTACAATTAAGCCGACACGCATAGTTGAAATTGTTGCGACGTTTTTGAAAATCGTCGACAAATCAACCCTGAAGACCAGGGGAGGGAAAAAAGTTGCTACCAATTAGTCAACACGTGAGAGTCATTTCGCTGCTGGGATTCATCCACACGTAGGCGAGCAGATACTTGATTGCGCGAACTGTGAGAGAGACACCGCTCGTGAGAATTCCCCGTCGCGGGGAATTCAATATGGGGAGTTCATTAACGTACCGCAAACACGAACTTGATTGGAAATTATTAAAAGAAGCGAGGATTCGCATGCATTATGCATCCCAGTGTGTACTGTCAATTGTAATTTTGATAACTTTTTGCGCAAGTTCAGCGGTGCTATTAATTGAATTCTCGTTTCGTAGGTGCCTGACGGTTCATGGTGCAATTAACGTCATTTTCAGTGGCCTTTTGTTTGCAAACGTATGGAGGAAACGAATAAAAAGCCCGAGTTATGGCACGCGGTGTCCATCGTCAAATCATGTGATATAGATTAATGAAGTCAGAATATAACACTAACGACCCCATCGTCGAGACACGCTCGTTACCTTACGTGGGAGTAAGTTTTCTTCGCTGACAGTCCGGGTAATCAGTTTGTTTTATTGAGACTGTTTCAGTTCTTAAATTATCTCTTTTCATGCGATAGTTTAACACTATGTGTATTCATACAGGCATTATTAGACAAGACAAATAATATTCCTTTTAAGAAAATCTTTTCCAACACTGAAAAACAAAGTGGTTTAATGTAAAACATTTCAAATGACATTTTTAAAACGTTTACGCTAAAAACTTTCAATCCGTGTAATAATTATTATGTTTAACACATATATCCCTATCTTTATTGTTGTAACGGTTTACATTTTTTGAAATGTTTTACTTTAAAACGTTTCCTTTAAAATACTTCTAAAATGAAACAGAAATGTCATTCAAACTTTAAGAAAGTGTTGATTGTTTTATTTCAAAATAATTTAACAGCAAAAAAATTGCAGTGAGTTTTTAAGTTAATATGGATAATTTTGCACTCGAAATTTTTTTGACATAATTATATAACATTATTTTATTTTTTACAGGTCTGTTACACAATCGTATATTTTTAATTTCTGAAGGGTCAAATTGGAATGTCTGCCGGTCGAAATTATAATATTATAGGTGGGATTTGGAATCTCGACTGGAGGTACTCAGGGCCCGTTCCTCAGAGTCATTTAGGAGTCGAAAAATGTTACCTCGGCAGAAAATTAAACGTCATCCTAAAGTGGTACATCTGAAACGACTTTTTTGTTGCTGAAATCTTATAACCAAGTTTACTTTAGGCTATAAACTGAAACGATTGGTTTTTGCAATGATCTACGTGCCCTTGTTCTTGTTTTTGTGACGTTCTGATCTACTTCAAAAAACCTGAGGCCCGGAATGCCCCGGATAGGACGGACGAAAGAACCGTAACAAGAAACTTCGAAACCGAAGGCAATTCCGGCTGCTGCAGGTATGCGTGTACTACTCATCGCGGTATGTTCAAACTCTCAGATATGTTTTTCTGCCCTGGAATAGATACGGGAGGCAAGCGCGGTTATCGCTACCGCGGATTCCGCGGCCACGCCCAGCCACAATTTCCTCTGTCGGTCTGGCCAACGACCCGGGAGTTAAATAACGTCGCGAACATTGTTTATGTAAAATGGTTAAACGGGCAGAAAAACACACGATGATGGCGCGAACATGCAGTGAAAGGGTGCTTTACGACACGCGTTTCATTCTGCCGTATAGAAATTTGTCTGATGCCAACAAAAATTCACCGTTTCACTTTTGGTACAACTCAATGTTCCATTCAGGGATTACGTTTTATTAAACTATAAAATTTTTTTAGAACGATTTTAATTATTTTGCACTTCAAAAATTAATGGTGCAGATTAAGAGGGTTTTGTTGATTTTTTTTTCTCAAAGGATTTGTTAAGTCACTTATGGATTTAAACATTTTTTAGCATGTCATTTTATGAAATTATAAATGAATGAACGGAACTCATATTGAATAATAAATGATTATATATTGCGTGCGAATGTCAAGACTTGAAATTTTCATTAAACTGGTATTATGATTTTTTGCATAATATGTAAAAAATTTAGATAAAATTAATGAATTATGTTGAAAAAAAGTTTTGACATTTTTATTTGTGTGTTAAAAATGTTCTCGCCAAGCACCAACAAACTTTTAGTTTAAAATTTTGTGGCTTAAACATTTATTTTTTGTATTATGTTTACATTATAAATATTTTATACATTTACGTGTTAATTTTTTGGAATGTTCATCTAGAATTCAAGGACGTTTTTTGATTGCGGCAACAGCTTCAGGGAAGTGTTTTTTGACACATGTTATAACAATTTCACCATATTTACAATCAATTTCATAATCAGAATCAGAACCTTCATAATCTTCCGATTCTTCAGCATCAGAATCTTCAGAATCTCCAGATTCTTGAGAATCTACTTCAAATGATTCTGCAAAATAGAAGACGAATATTTCAAATTATATTTATATCAAATGAAATGAAATTTTCAAATAATTATATTTAGACACAACCGCATCTTTCAACTTCTGTACCTGCATCAAAACAATTATCAATTTCATCAAATGCATCAGCATCTTTGCAATCTCCAGTATTTTTACACTTTTCTTTAAATTCGTGCTCTATTTCGTCCATCTTCGTGTCTATTTCTGTAGCAGCTTGTTCATCCTACATTCACATCAAACCGATAGTTTACATATGAACTGTATAATTTTTATTAATATCATTTTGCCCTAAAAATTGATTAAATTCGAAAATTTATCGATAATTATTACCTCCATCAATTCTATTATTAAACAAGTCATGAAACAAGATTTATCCTCATCCAGATCACCAGAAAATACATCATCTAAAATTTTGCAATCGTAAAAAAATATTATATACATATAATATATATGTATAATATTATATACATACATATTGTTAAACTGTTGCCTTCTTGACACGCTGATTCATATTTGGATAAATATTTGACCCACAAATCACCCAACATTTCAGGTGAATAATCAGCTGAAATTGTCTGAAAAATTATGATTACTTCGTGTAGAATTTGAACTAGTTATTTTAGTTCTATGAATATTGCAAATAATACTCACAACTACTGAAATTGCAGCAATTAAAATTGATAAATATTTCATGATAATTTGTTTTATCCAAACGGAGTTAGAAGCGAACTGTTTACCTGTATGATTTGTTTTCGGAAATGATACTCGCTTTTATACTATTACTCCTGATGCGAATAAATTATTCAATCAACTTCCGTCATTAATTGTGAACCTATCATTATTTGAATTATCCAACTTCAGAAATTCAAGCTAAACAGTGAATTGTTAATATTATTTTTTAAATCCACAAACTTGTTATTAATATCAATTATTATTTCCCTAGAAATATGGTCAAGTACCAATAATGTATTTATGCAGCCTTAAACAGTTTCAAATGTACAATATCAATTGTTGTTATCAAGTACCCACAATAAATCGTATTAATCATCACAATTAGTACGATTCATATCTCTATGAACTCGATGCTCATAGAGAATGTTTTCAGTTTCAGTAAATTTTGAATTTATCAATAAACATTTTTCACTTACAATTCATTTATAAATAATAACGAGATTCAAGTTTCGTAAGTAGATTGTCATATTATATCCACCAATATAGAACAAAGTGATCCATTAGTCCGTTCATGGCATTATGCTTTAAAATTTTCTGCAAACTATAGTTATTGAACTTTGGTCAACTATAAGCATAATCATCTTTCGACCAAAATTTTATCAGAAAATGAAATTATTCAAAAAACAGAGTAACATTAATATCAATTGAAAATTAAAAATTCTCTCTTAAGGTACTATACTTTCAGTTGTTTATAAATTGAAATTTTGATCTGCTATAGATTTGCTCATATGTTACAATCTGCTTCATCTAAAAGCTGTGACTTGTTATTATCCAAGTTTATACACTGTAATGTTCGGTGTTCATTTTTTCATATTTTCTGATATCTAGCATTATAAGTGTCGGCGACGTTTCCTGTACTTTATTAGACGTATGCATTTCTAATACAACTATAGAAAAATTTTGAACCGGTTAAATTTGCATCTGAATGATCATGCCCCATCTCGCGAGCCCGCACGAATGAGGCACTTGGAGGATTTTTACGAATGGTCTTCAAGGTTTTTGTGTGATCATTGGTCGATACAGTACTGATGAGATTATCGCAGCCGATTAAACGAAGGAAGCGATCGACTCTCACGGGGACATTTCACACTTCACCATCACATTTGCAAAACTCGTTTAAAATTTTTTCTCTAGTTTCATTTGCCAGTTGACTTCGTTTTGAGCTCGCGTTCAATAACTCGCGATCAATGCGGGGGAAATAAAAAAAAAAAAAAAGGCGAACGCAATTTAATTGATTCGACGTAAATGCTTGCAAGACAGATTCAAAAGTTGGTAAAAAGGATTGGTGTACGCCCGAGTGTATATCGCAAAAGGAGCAAATCAGATACGGTTTACTTTCAGCGAAAAAGAATCATGTATTGTAGGAGAGCCGAGTTGCACAAAGTCTCCTTGACATAAGACCGAGAAGTGATAAGCTGTTCGAACAATCGCGTAACAATAATAACAACGCTGAAATATTAATCATCGGGACCGGGTATTATAAATTCAATGGACGGAGTGTCGATCAAAATTATTGGCTCCGATTGGTCAACTCGGCAATTAAATACCGTCTGGTAGATTATCGGCGTGATTATTTTGCAACCTCTTTGTTCGTATGTTTGCTTTCAATGAACTTTCTATCTTGATGCTAAGCAGATATGCATAATTACTAATTGATTTCAATTAAAGGCAACAAAATTAATTTTCTGTCATTTTTTTTTTCTTCAATATCACAGTTGAATCACTGTTGGTTTTATCGCAAACTGATATGTCTGATTATTGAAAATAGGCATTTAACATTTTTTTTTCACTTGACGTTAAAATAATACATTTTCACGCGTGAGTTGAAAATTTATTGATACTTGTTGAAAAAATTATACCGTTAAAATTTTGCCAGGCGTGGCAAAAATGCGTGCGCCAGCAGGGTCAGCTTACTAGGTCATTGCATACGCGTTTATTACTGCGCTGTTAATTCGTCCGAGACCATATTTATCAGCGCCCGTATCTCCTTACTGGAAGGGTGCATCAACGATAAGTCGGCGAAATCCATCGATCCGTTCACAGGCGTCTATTAATTTCGAGTTCCACTGGACCATAACTGCACGGGTTTGTGCCTCTCACCGAACTCACAAGTCTCAAGTTGCTGCGCGACAATATTGCACGCTTGTCTGGTTTCTCTTATTCAGATAAGATCGTCGAGACAAACTTTGTCACGAGACGCTGAATTTCAATTTTATATCAGATCACGCCAACAATTGGATTAACTTTACTTTCAAAATCTCATATACCCGGTCTCATATATTCACTCACAATTTAATCATTGTTATACGAATAATCATTTTTTTTCTAATTAAAAAAATGTACTTTTATACTTTCTTCGATCAAAGAAAAAAAATAAAACAAGTTTTCACACAATGGCAATAGCAATATTTTTTCAATATTACATTTTTATGTTTTTTGAAGTTTTCCTTTCATTTAATTTTGATATCAGTAATGAATTCTTTTGATGGAAACCAAATCGTTGGAAATTAATTTCACTGAACAATTCGAAAAAGGATTGCTTGTTACTTTGGCGGAAGGTTTGAAAAGAAAGTACATACTGTGATACCTAATTTTATTTGAGAAAAATGGCATATCGAAGAAGTAATCGACGATCGAATGGCGGAAGCACTGCTATTGCGAATATCAAATTATCACGTAATTACGTAATTATAGTAATCCGTCGATTTGCGTGAATTTTCTGTCAGATTCGCGAAATCGAGTCGGTTTATCAGACAGTAGAGATTGCCAAGATAACCCGGTTCACAGAGAGCCGAACAATACGTTGTTTTTACGTTTCAGAATTGTCTGTGACAAGTGTGGTTTCCTTTTCGTCCATTTGCAGATAAATGCAAACAATTAGGGCGATTTTGTTTTTCACTCAGAGGCGCGCTTTTTTCCGCCTGCCTCTCTCGCTCTGGAGAAAGTTGACTCGATTAAAGCATTATGCTGACAACGCGGATGCTTTTTATCGTATTGTCCTGAAATTGAGTCGAAGAAGAGGGGGGATAAAAAAGTAATTGAATCCGAGGGAAATTAGGGAAATGCCTCTCGTGCGTGAGTAAATCACGAAATTTCAATGCTCGCGAGGTGTTCCACTTCGGGCGCCGGTGCATTTGGAGCGAGCTATTTTCGCGAGAGCGCAAAACGACCCCGCAGAGTGAAGATGATAACACCTCGCCTCACTTCCACGCCCACATAATGACGAAATCGGTTTCTTATTTGCTCGTCTTTTATTGTTGTTCCTGGACGAACATTTCGCTGTGAGAAAAACATCGCGGTTATTACGCTATTTATAAAAACTACCATAAAAAAGTTTTTGAACCTTTCTTTCATTTATGATATATACTATACATGTTACAATCAAAATTTTATTACTCCTGACGAACAATGTTAACTGTATGCCTTACCTTTCTAAATGTGTTAACTCAAGAGCTGTAAACTTTGAAATGTTATTGGGTCTAAGAAATGTTGCAAAAATTTAATCCAACTCGTAAAAAGTACATTTTTAATAGAAAAAAAAAAAAAATTAATAAATAAATTAAAAAATTAGAGAGAAGTAAGGAAAGAATGATAGAAAAAAAGGTTAAACGACAGCTTGTATATCATCAGTAAAACAATTCTGCCTTCTTAATAGAAAACCCTCAAATCTCCTCATCAAGAGAACCGAAGACAAAATGACAATAATTTGAGCGCGATAAACGAGCCGTGCGAAAATGATTGCGCGTTTGCAGGCGAGGGCTTTTCGTACAAAGTGGCAGAAATGATCTGTAATATTCATGCGGTATCGCTAATTTCGATCAATATTACAGTGCTTCGTGTGTGCCCGACCGGCAATTTCACGCGATTGTTTCGCAGGCGTGCAAGTTTTTGCCCGTTCGACGCGGCGCAAATGTCCACGCGTGATTTATATAAACCATATGCTCGGACAGCTCGCAACGTGGCGTTTTACGCCAATCTCCTTACTTTATACTCAATAAGGATACCACTTTCCTTTTGCGCTTAATTTACGAGATTCGTTGCAACATTTGTTCTAGGAGTCAATTGAAATTGAAATTCAATATCCTATCCCGATACAGTTTGCCATTTTACTCAATTGAATAAATTACGAATAATTGAAATTCCAGTTCAACAAAATCCAGCAAAATACACACCAGAGGAACATTTTCTATTAATTATCATAATTTATTAATGAAAATTTACTGAACTGTATGAGGGACAAACGTAAAATTTGTACAAAAATTTTTGTATGAAAAATTTTTATTAATTAATGCATGAAAATTATTTAAGCAGTAACAAAATTTTCACTAAAGTTTTACATTTTCATGATCATTCGTCAAAATTTTGTTCAATAATTTTTGTACAAATTTGACATTTATCCCTCATATACTGTATAGTTCAATAATTTTTCTCATTGATGAATCATAATATTTGATACCATTTTTTTTTCTCCGTGCTAAATTAAAAGTTAAGTTAATTACACCGACAAGATAGGATTATGAATTATCACAATTTTTCAAATAAAAAATGTTCGACAGAAATTTGAATGAAAAAGTTGTAAAATTAGCAATGGAGATGGAGTCATTTCATTCACAACTTTTCTCACACGAAGATTAATGATCCAAATATGGAAACGAAAGACGGGATCGAGCTTAAAACAAATATGATATCAGATGAATCGCAGGGCAAAAATCGAGCTCCCCGGTTGTGCAGCCGGTCTTTATAACCTGTAAAATTACTTTAATTGCAGTGTTGGTGGATCAAGGTTTTTGATTGTCTTAGTCTCGGCGCATCCTCGGTGGATGTGTATACTCATACAAGACGGGAAGACATCACGTACGTGGATGCACGATTGAACCTAAGTGTTTCTCAGTCTCGCATCGCGGCGTTTTCCCACATGTGGTTCCATCGTCTTGGCCTCCTCGAACGTGGCTTTGCAACCGTAACCCTCTTCTTCAGGTGTCTTTCCCTACCACTTAAACGAGGAAATGTACGCTTATTCACACCACTTTCTTACACTTTCACGTTCACGCCGACGTTCCGCCGGAATTCGATTTATTTTTTAATCTCATTTTGTTTAATTGTCTGATTAATGTTTTTTACCCCAGCAGAATGAAAAAAGTAGTTGCAATTGAATTAATCTCATTTAGCACAATTAATCATTTAAAAGTGTTTTCTCATTGAAATTAATTGAAGTTGGTTTTTTATAAGAAATTGAATTTATGTAGATGTTGTTGTTATGGCTTTCATAATGGTGTGAAAAAATGAAACGAGACAGGTAAAACCAGTGTTTGATAAAAACACTTGCAGCTCGGGGTTGTAACAAACGTAAACTTATAGACGCCTGGATAACAAGCCTCTGCTGTGACTCATCGCCAGGTGCTATCACGTTGATTTGTGCGATGCTCCAAGATCTCGCCAAGGAACCGGAACTCCCGCTGCCAGAAAAAGATCCTCTGCATGCGTTCAGACACGTGCACGGTATTGCACGCCATATGGAGTTGAAACTTATGCTAATTTTTAACAGCTGATTTATACATCCATGCACTTTTCTACTTTCAGACGTAACTCAGAAGTAAGAAACTGAAATAACAGATAAAAATAATTTAAAAATTATAATATAAAAAAAATTATGAAATTGATATATTTTGATATTCAAAAAATGTTTCTGGTCGAACCCTCTACATCGGCTTGAATATCTTTGCTATTTTGAATATGTTTTGAATATGGGTTTTGGATGTTCTTGCAGTATCAAATAAAAGTCGAATATCAGTGCACAAACGAATCGTGCAGAAACTGAGTCTGATGTTCATCTGCTGGTGAATACAACATGTGGAGTATACGCATTAGTATCAGCTGCCCTGCGCTGCCGGGCACGCGTTTCGTCTCACTTTTGACCTTTTTTTGATTGCCCTCCAAAATCCTGTAGGGTCAAGTCAGGTGCAAGATACCAAGCTTGTCAAGCATTTGATGGTAAGGAATTCAGACGCACTCCTTGCAACTGTGGTCTGTATTTTTTGCTGATTCTCTTAGAAAAAAAAAACGATTATCAGATTATTTTACTTTTTCTAAAATAATTAAACTGGATTTCAAGTCAGAATAGAATTCATTTAAAAGTTTGCTTATAGAGGTTAGGTTTTGAAAACAAAAGAGTAGTGAAAAAAAAGGTTATTTTTGATCAATTTTGAGTGGCAAAGAAATCAAAATACATCTTGATTTGAAAAAACCGTTTTCCAAGCATATTCAAATTGTGAATTTGTATTTATAAAAAACTAAAATACATAATTGTAAATTTCTCTATTCATAGAATTGTTCTCAGTCATTTAACTTTCGTTTTTTAAATGTCGGAAACAATACTCCCTTTAAGTTGGAACTTCATAGATATTTATGCCACAGATAAAATTCTATGGAATTTTACCCCGCGACAAAAGTTTTTGTCGTTACAGTGTCGAACAACATAATCGTCAAAGCGCCGGAAATACGACAATTGCAGGTTGGAATCGGGCAACCGTGTGTTTTGCGGTGAGTCATTGGCGATCGAGTGCCCCGGTCTATTCATCCTCGCCCACCACGTGTGTACTGAAGCTGAAGCTATATACACCCACGTGAACCTTGAATGTTGCCAAATGTTTAAACAACGGTTCATTTCTTAGGGGATTTTACGATGACGATGTGGGTGGAGAGGAAAAGCAATCAGCCCGTCCATTGAAACGATGACCAAATATAATGCAAGATTGCTGACGAGGAAGGAGTTTTGATTATGTCAAAAGCAAGAGTTGCTTTCTAAGGTAAAAGACCCAAACTTTTATCTCATTCATACCTACAAGTGCCTACAAATCACATCAAATTTCTTTCAACTTTTATTATTATCATTTTTTTTCTGACGACTTCATTTTGATTTAACTAATTTTTTCATTGTTTTTTTTTAAATTAAACAATTTCAACACCCCTGAATAAAATTCGTTATAAAAGCAATAAATTCACAGAACACTTTTTTTATTATTAATTTTCGCGAAAAAGTAAAAATCTCAAAGAACACAAATCTCGTCATCTTTTTATACCTCGCTATTAAGATCTTAAGACAAGTTTTCGCTTAGAGTGTCTTATTCACCGAGAGATCTTAAGATTTGCAGTGAAAAGCAGTGTCAATAGCGCACAACCGTGGACAAAGCGAAACAAAAGCCGGGAGACAATCAACGTCGACCGGCGACACCCTTTTTCGCCTTCAAAGTTACCGCGATAATTAACACGTATAAGAAAGGAAAATTGTTATTTCGCAGCTCTCGTGGGTTAATTGCGCCCGGACTAGACTACTGATGGATGTGGGTCTGGCAAACTGACACGCTTGCACCGGAAACTTCTTGATTACATATTTTTTCATCTGGATTAATATTATATCGGGTGGGAGCATCTGTGCCGTTCACTCGCGATTTCGCACCACGATTTCTCGAGGAATCACAACCGCGGCGCCGAACCTTGAACCCGAATCGTGCTCTTGGGCACACAAAGCTCGAAGGTGCGACGTCACCTATACGACCTAAAGATGCTAGATGGCCGACTTCATCTGCTTCCAGCAAGCGCAAACAACATTTCTCCAACATTTTTATTTCTGTAAACATTCAAACTTTTATATCTCATATTTTTTAAATTGTGTTATAATCGTTTAAATAATTCGATGAAATATTTAAATTTCGTTTCACTTATCGCTAAAATCAGCTTCAATCAAGTAAAACTAAGAATTTTATAAACTTTTCACATCTCGCTCTTGCAACTTTTTTTTTCTTAAGTTTCAATAATTTGAGTCTTAATTAGCATCCATCCGGGGATGCTTACGATTCATTTTTGCAATTTTTTTTATTTTCGTTTGATTCATAACTTTTGCCATCAAAGGATGTTCCCAAAGGTTTTCTTTCGTTTCCGATTCTTGAAATTCACAGCCGAAGCTTAATTCCAGGAGCTAATTGTATTGAAATTCGTTAATTTCCTGCAGAGTCAAGGTTGCTCCTGGCGAAACTACCGACTTTCCGCTCGGATGTGCTTTCGATTTTACCTGAGACAAAAACAAGTCACGACAGAGTGTAACAGAAAAAAATGAGTAATTAATGTGAGACCTGAGGATTAGGAGATTTAATCTCCGATAACGCAACGATTGGATAAAAATAGGTATGGTAACATTAATTAACACCGCCGAGTCATAAATCAACGGTTCCACAAATGAAAAAAAAGCCACTAGGTATTGTTCTTATTTTATTAATTATGAGTTTTTTAGTGATGAATTATTCATGGGGGTGACAATTTTTTTTCTCTCAAGTCGGGTTGACTAAGTGTCAGGAACAATCCACAATTTCAATAACAAGTGACTGTGTCTCGTCTCTGAATTATTCAAGCACAATTAGGCGGTTCAGAAACACATAATGTACCGGCAAAGTGTTCACCATTACACCTACTGAGTTGTGCAACGTGCGACACACCATTTAGACATTTTAATGCAGCGTAAAGTCCTACGCCAGTTTTTTCTTCATCGCCTAAAAAAATGGCTCTCTGTCCGCGAGCATTTTCTTATGCAAATTTGACCTGCCACTCTTTATCCGGTGTGATTACGTGACAATTTTTTTTCCAAAGATGAAACACCCAATATGAGATTCCAGTTGATCATAAGATATTGCGCTGCTATTTCGTGATTATCCGTTACGGAAACGCTCATAATATCATTTTCTCAGTTTCTAGAAGATATTGGATATTCATCTTGTTTAAAACTTGGCACGTTCTAAAAGATAAAAAGAGATTGGGAAGTATGGGCTTTTTTTGTCTTTGCACAACAGAAATTGTGGGTAGTTCCGGACGTTGGGTTGCATCATGACGAGGGCCCTTTTTTCGTGGCAGGTGCAACGGAAACGACAAGGTAGTTCGACGCTGTTTTTGCTATTGTAAACGTGATTCTTCATTCCCGATAAATGACGCTCATGTTTATCCAGTCTTGCCTTATCAACTTGAACAGTTGGACTTAACAAAAACCCACAACTAAACCTGAGCGAAACCATTAAAATGAAAATCTATATACGATTCAACAAATAACAGAGTCTACCGTTTCCAGATCAATTCTCCTCTTTTTCTTTCTTCACTTCAACTGTTATACTTTTTATCTGTTTGAAATTTTCAGTCAGTTTTGTCGATTGTAATATCTTTTTTATTTTTCTAGGAAAAAACAGTAAATGGCCAGGTTGGAAACTACGAGATAATTTAAGCATGGAGAAAATTACCAAACACGTGCACAAAGTCACACTTGATCGCGCATTTACGCGTGTGATGTAACAGGTGCTACGCCCTCTGCTCCTTCTTTTTTGTCAGTGTATAATTATAACTTCTGCCTGGGGCATTTACATGTGCGTGTTCCGGGACAATTAAAACGTCGGCCCGACGATACACAAAAGGCCTCCAAAATTTCGACCGGAGCCCTAATCTCACGTCGGATTTGTCAACAAGTAAACTCGTGCATTTGTCATGGGGTCTGACAAATATTTGCCAGGAACAAGTGAAACTTTTCTCGGTGACTCTCGTTATCTAGTCACAAAACGCTCAGACAGGTTTGAAGTTACACATCGTATAGATAAGCCCTGTGGGGTTCGACTTATTTTTTGTTCCCTCCTTTTTTACACGCTTCAAGTTTATTGTAATCTACTCGAAATTCATCATTATCAAACTGGAAGAAGAAACTGAACACTTTGAATTTCAATTTTTGCATGCGTTCTTGCTGATTCGACGACAAACAAAGTATCAAGTGATGCGTGACGCGTCGCGTTTTTGCAGACACAACCGAAAGAATAAAAATAAAAGCTCGATAACATTTTTATCGAACCTTTTTCGTTCTTTTTTTTTCTCTAACTTTTTGTTACAGTGAAAACAAACTCCAAACAAAAGCAAATTCCAAAAGATTTTATCATCGGTCAATTTTGAAAATCAGCTTTCACCTGACTGACTGAAAAATGCCGGTTATGAAATTTCTAAAATGAATTCAGAAAAATGTGAGTTGAAACTGCGGTTAGGATTGCAAAAAATCGTTCGTTTGCGTTTTCTTTTCACCGGGGTAAAAACAAAACCGACTCGTTTGGGAGCGAAAATATCGTAAAGTGGTATAAAATATCCCGGGGGAAAAAAGATGAGCAAAAAGCGGCCAATCAGTGTGTGTATGTGCTTTTTTGTCATGATTCAATGGCTGGGCTCTGCGCCGTCGGAAACTGGTTGTTGGGCGAGCGCAAATACTCGCGCAGACATCGGCGTCGATCGTAACGCGCCGAGTCCGAGGTCATTGATGACCGTGAAATAATTACGATGCCGTGTGCATTGTCAAAGAACGAGCGAGACACCCGAGCAACGGGTACTCCACAAAAGTTGTACGCACGACCGGTTCCGCGTACAAACGAGCTAACATGGCGACCTCCTCTTTGGCGAGCACACCCACGGTGATTATTATATCACGTGTGACGGCTCGAACATATACCGCCCAAATAACTGTCAAGATGTCAAATTCATTACTTTTCGGTTTGTTTGTTAACGTGGACGGGCAAAAATAACAGCGACAAAGCTGAATTCCGTTTTCTCGTTTGCTAAAAAGTTTTTCCCTCGCAGACACGAAAAAAAGTCACGGTCGAACAAATTCGTAAGTTTTTATATATAATGGAAGTAAAAAGTTTTTGTTGTTATCTTTCGTTTTGTTGAATTTGGTCGGTGGTAATTTGATGAAGGAATGGATACATTTTTCGACCGCAGCAAAAGTATGAGCTGCTTTTGAAATTCAGAGGACGATCGCGCAAAAAGTTTGACACGCCTTGGCGGAGTCGCCGATAGCTTGTCTCACATAACATCGGCGCGTACGCACGTTTCATGTTAATCTATAAAAATCACACTCAGGTATGCACGGGCATTCATTAAGCTCGATCGATCATCGATTCGTCATTCATTCTTAATCTCTTCACGGAATGGATTTCATGTTTTGTCATTGCGGTACGATGCAAGAATTAAAAGGGAAAAGTAAAAGAGACGCGGTAAGATCGTCGCGCGGATCAAACGAGTTGGGGATCATTTTTGTAATTGTTGTTATGTTGAATTACAGATGAAAAACTCTCGGCTTTATATAATGTCATCTAATTATCAACGCGGGTTGTAATTGTTTTTGATGTTGCATGACTGAAACTTTTGGATAACTTTCATTAACGCAATACACCAAGTGATGAATACAATTTTGCGTAACCGTTAATTCTAAATTAGCAAGTTTAGTCAGAGAAAATGAGACGCAACTGTAATTTGACTTTTTCGGTCATCTTTCAATTCGCACCGTGCGTCAAGAAACTTTATAGCAAATAAGCATTTGTGAGAGCGACAGAAAGTGTCGAGTTAATGTCATGCGTTTTACGTTCCTGAATTGAGAAAACAATCTAAAAATAAAATTGCGTACTAAATTTTTTTATTTAAATTCCAACTGTTGATGATTGACATTTTTAAAGAAATGTTAAACCGTTATAATTTTCAGACTTTATATCGTTATTGTTATTAAAAACATATGAATCAAATAAAATAATACAATTTCGATAAATTTAAAATTAATTGAATCATCAAAATCAATTCAGTCCAGTCAAAAAAAGAAAACGTTTGTACAATTAATGCGCCTGCATGCAGGCAACCAGGTCGACGTTGCTTCGCGTAACGCGCCTGCACTTTGTGAAGTGTAATCGCACGCTTGGACTATTTAAATAACACTTTGTAGCTGACTGCTAATTTGATCTCAAATGATTCCACGGCAGAATCTTTTAATTAAAACGAATTTTAGATGAATTTTTTTGTATAACCTTGTCTCTTCATTTGAACCAACGTTTCGTTTCAAGTTTTACATTCGAATTCATAATGGCTTATTTGTCCTATGCCGTTTTCATTTGAAGAAAAATTATAAAATCAGAACTCACATTCTCACATATCTTTTTAGAAACGTTATATAATTCTAATATTATATATCATACTCATATTATATATTATGATCAAATCGTATGTGATTCCAGATATGCCTAATTTACATCACTTAAATAAGTCTCAACTAACCATATATGAGCCATATATGGACTCGTGTAAATATTAATAGGACATTTATGGTGACATACAGCACAATTTATGCCACATATGTCACATTTACCAACAATGAATGTGGTAATGCATAAATTTTCATTTGAGAAATGATATATTTTACATAAACTCTTACCTGAACAGCGCTGTTGAGGAAGCAATTGTTTTGACCAGGACCGTTGAGCAGGCCCTTGGTACTCGTGAAGCTGGTATTAAAGTCCTTCGGTGACAGCGTCGCATTTTGTATCTGCTGCCTCTCAGGTAGCAAGCCGCAAATCCGACGATTATGATTTGATTGATGATAACCCGCGAAATCGACGGTGTCATGGGATTCGTTCTGTTGCTGTTGCAGCCCCATTTCTAACCGCTTATCTCATCTGTAATTAAGAAACAAAACTTGTTTATGATGCATTTTTAATTGGCCCGATATGTTTTGTTATTCTCATTTCATCTAACGAAGCCAACTTTTACACGCATTTAAAATCGACCAATTATAACAAACTTATGAGTCCCTAGTTTCTTTCGAGGTTTTGAAATGACATTATATTTTTGTTGAATTTATACTGTGAATAAAAATGGCAATCATGAATATGACGAGAATGAAACACGACACAAAATTTGAGACCTGAGATGCGGTGTGTGCATCTGTCTAATTTTCTCATCCGCGATTTAGTTAACGCGTGTGTGTTATTATCAAGGAAATTGCGAGGCTTGTTAAAAGCCGTGCGAATGTATATGATAAATAACCCCCTCGCTGTTTTTCTTCGCTGCAAATTACCTCTCTTGCGACGGGCTTTCCAGTCTGTTAAACCGAACATTATAAAGCAATACCATCACAAACGCTGCTATATAAGATCCTGTTGTTGCAAATTGTTTTCATCTGCCGTCTCGATTAATCGTTCATAAACTGTATAAGAGATTCGTTTTCCTTGAGCAAACAATGTAAAAATGTGTATATATATATAAAGATAAAATATAATACGCCCAGGAAATAAAATAAGGTAAATTTCGTACCTCAAATGTTTTTAAAAGAGAGATAAAAAAAAGTTTATCCCCCTTTGTTATTATAGAAAATTGAACAAAAGTTATATAAAAGGCGATGATATTGTATAAGCGAAAACTAGAAAAAAAAAGAGGTTTATGCTGATGTACACAAGAGTTATGCCCGACGTTTTATCTTTTTCGCAACGAGTTTGCAAGTTGAAGGAATCCTATCCCGTTGAAGGCGCCTTTAATGGAAATTTTATTTTTTCTAATTTCACAAAATCCTTATTTTTCGAGTAATGATAAAATATATACCGAATGAAAGAATAATTCACGATACACAACTCTTCTAGAAGTACTCGACCTCGTTTACCGGAATGATTTCAAGGAAAGCGACGTCGTGGACAATTTTTTGCCATTTGAAATGCACGCAGCTCATCTTCTGATGCTAATTTGTTCGAGCCCTCGATGTGCTGCGCTCGCATTTATCAGCGCGCTTTTGTAAGCACCAATATTTTATGCGCCGACGTTTATACCTCTGCGATATTCAGATTTGACGAACGATAGCGTCATTCTTTTAATGATCGATCAACCTTCTTTTTGAACCAATTTCGAAAAGTTGATCCCGTTTTGTTTTTGTTTGTTTTCTCGTGTTTTTTTCAATTAATATTTCCGAGTCAGCGAAAAGGAATGTTGAAAAGAATCATTACGTTGAGATTATTTATAAATTACTGTCGGAGATGAAGAAATAGTGAATGAAATATTTCATTGAAAAATATTTTCATTGAAATAACTCATTGCTGAACAAACATCGGTAATATTTCCTTTCATTAGCGATGGCAATAAAAACGCATCGGAGCAACTTTTTTTACATGTGTTCGACAACACTTTACACTTCCTTACGACAGAAAGAATATATTTACATTATAAGTTTACACCGGACGCTTTCTTTTGCAATTACAATTGAGGCGCACAAATTTTCGCTGCAAGGAGAGAAAAAAAAAATATCAACGGAGTCCGCAACTTGTAACACGAAACGTATTGTTTTACGAACTTGTATACCCCGGCGCAACCAATCATTTACGACGAAGCGATTGCTCAAAAACCAACACAAAAGGAATCTGTCGTTAAACGAAACCTTTTTATTGTTTACGACACAACAGTCATTTAAAAAAACACACAGCAATTTTCTTGACTTGAATTAAAAAAATAAAATTTCCAAATTATTCAAACGTTTGTTTTAAATAAATAAAAAAAACGTTTTCATAAATATGAAGTACAAACAATTTTTTTAATTTGTTAACATTACAATAAAAATTTGATTGTCTTAAATTACAAAAAATTAATTAATTTATATAAAAAGATGAAAAAATTAAATTTTTTCAATCTGTTTTAATATTTTGCTGTGACGTTTCATATTTTATATAACGTTTGCATAATGTTTTATAATTTAAAACTTAGTTGTAACAGTCTTTTTGTAAATTGAAAAGTTAGCTGTGAAAAATGGATCTCAGGTGTGTAGTTGTTGGTATTCCAAAACAAGGATTAGGAAATTAGACAGGCAGTAATCGAAAAGTTAATTATAAAGGGAATAAATCGTTGGGCGCGAACGAGGAGTTAATCGAAATTGAATAATGCTTTGAACACACGCTACCGAAAGAGCCCTTGAAGTGGTTGCAAAACCAGTCGCGAAACCTACCGATTCCAATCTTTTTCTCATTCTCGGCCCGTCTATAATTGAGGTCCCAAAATGCGAGAGCTATTATTCAAACGAACAGCTGTAAGGATTGAAGGTTTCTCCTCACACGTCATATATTTACCATAAAAAACATCAAGTCTTACGAAATACAAAACATTATTTTGCAACACCCAAATCTTTTTTTTTTTTTTTTTTTTTCTAAATTATTTACTTTAATTGTAATTCTACAAAAACTTAAAAAATGATGACCATCAATA